>JAPMOQ010048382.1:2874216-2958046 GCA_026543055.1 Argiope trifasciata
TTGTTGAATAACAGTATATTATGTTATTCGATATTCAACAATATTATGATTTCAAATTGTTGAACGATAGAATATTATATTATTCCATATTCAACAACAATATAATTTCAAATTGTTGAACAATAGTATATTATATTATTCCATGTTCAACAATGTTCTAATCTCAAATTGTTGAAGAATAGTATATTAATTCGTATTCAACAAAATTATGATTTCAAATTGTTGTAAAATAATATATTAGATTATTCAATATTCAACACTATTACAATTTCACATTGTTGAGCAATAGTATATTATTCATTATTCAACAATATAAAACAGTATTGCTAGTAGTTGATAATATAAAACAGTTGGGATAATAGCGGAGGTTTAAAAGGTGAAAGTTCGGCAATATTTCGAGGAAGAATTATTTGTATTTAAGATACTTTCCTTTGGTATGCTTGAAAGCAAAAATATTAGTACTTGCTTGCCCAAAATTTGTTACAAAAAGTATCAAATTTAGGGATTAAATGTTCGGAGATAAGGAGTTTGCTCCATTCAATTAGAGACACTTAAAGGTAAACTACTTTGAATCAAACTTCAAGCTTATCCAGTATCTGACTGCGCATAGAAAATTTAATGCATATTTAAAACGCTTCAATTTGTCCCCTACTGATAGATGTTCGAGCCATAGTGGTGCAGTTCAAGATGCCAAGCATTTGATATTTGAATGCACTAAAATAATTCAGGGAAAATGTAAACCTAGGAACTACCTCCTAAAGAACAATACATCTTGACTTCCTCATTTATCTCCCTTTTTACAGAGTGAATCATCTTTTATTTTATTTTGTGCATATATTAATAGTATTTCTACACTTATTATTTATACTTCATTTCTGTACGTTTGTCTACATATATATGAATGCATAGTTTTGTATTTGTCTTTTGAATATTTATTTTATTTGATCATTCTTCTTCAATTATATTAATATCATTTTCTGTATTTTTCTGTAAAAATGAGGGCATTTTTTAGTTTTGTCTGTATTTG
The DNA here is from genome assembly GCA_026543055.1 of Argiope trifasciata. NCBI lineage: Eukaryota > Metazoa > Arthropoda > Arachnida > Araneae > Araneidae > Argiope > Argiope trifasciata. Next base: position 2,875,244 of record JAPMOQ010048382.1, read on the forward strand.
TGTATTTTCTTGATTCCTCCATGTTTCTTTGCACTTGTGCCTGCGTCTTTACATCTGAAAACTGATTTCACCATCAATTATGTATTTATTTATTTTACTTTTATAAGCCTTGTAGTATACTAATTGGCACATAAGGATTTTATGCATCAAGAATAAAAAAATTAACACAAATACAAGAATTAAAAGAATATATCAAGATATGAGAAAATCAAGTATTTCCCATTTTCCATAGCGGTAAACTTTATGATTAATTTCTATAAAAGTATCTTATCCTTTCACTTTGATTTCTAGAAGAAAGAAAAAAAAAACATCAACAGCACTTCCATTGGCTGAAGATGTGAACGAAACAGATGATGATATTTCAAGTATCTCTTTTCTATTTAATTACAATCATCATTCAGTCTTGCTAGCCTCCAGATGTGTTCTTAAGCTAACAGACTGGTCACAAAGAGGATTCGAAATAACAAGCAAAAGATTTTCTCATTCTCCTTGGCATCAACTAACCATTACAAATAGAAGAAGCAGTTTATTGTTTTTCTTATAATTTTATATTGTACTTTTGTTTGTGGAAAATGTAATTCTTTCGAAAATATACATTTATAACAAATAGAGTGGGAGTCTTTGAAAATAAAATATTTGGTATGTCATTTATAACATTAAATATTGCAGCTACTCTCCCTAATATAATATAATAGAATATACTTTAATTTAATATAATACTATACAGTATAATACAATGTCATTATAACATGATGAACTACCATAATAGTATCATACAATATACCAAAAGGCAGTATAGTGTAATACAATAAAGTATACAGTGAAGCAGGACAATATAATATATTAAAATATAGTATCATACAATACTGGGCAATATAATGCAATACAGTTTAATACAATGGAAGTATTATACAATACAATAACAGTATGATACAATACAGTACAGTGCAGTGCTATACAATAAAGTACAGTACAATACAATACTTACAATACTATACAATGTAGTGAATTGCACAATATAGTACAATAAAACAAATGCAGTACCGTAAAATTCAATACAATATGATGAAACATTTCGACTAGTATTAATGGTTAATATATATTTATGAAGAAATCATATAAATTTTCACACAGGAACAAAACATTACTGAAGAAGCATAAAAATTAATAAAAAGATTAAACGAATGCAAGCGACACATCTTAACTTCGCCCCATCGAGCTTTTGTCTGCGAATTTAGACGTGAAACATTCATGTGGTTATTATGTCTTAATCAGAGAAGAATCATGCGCCTTAAAGAATATGAAAACTTTTGTTGCTTGAAATTGTAAGAAAACGTTTTCCCCATTACTGCATGCTATGTTTGAAAAATGCAATAATATTCCTTTATTTTATGACAAATAATTGTGATACAATTAAATGAAAAAATTCTAGTCTTGGCACAGCACTACATTATGTTTCTTCATCGCATTCATACTGTTTTCAAAATTCCAAACTTGAAAATGTGCTGTTTCCCAAATTCTCGAAAATGTTTTGTTTCCGAAATTCTCGAAAATGTGCTGTTTCCGAAATTCGGTTACAATATCCAAGTTAGGAGGAAAAAAGCAAAAGAAAGGGTTCAGCGCAATTTTGTCCTCAATTGTTTCATTTTATTTGTCTTTACTTTTTACAATACCTCCAAATCTACAGTTAGTTAATATTTGCTAGCATTTAATTGTACATACAAAAAAAAGAAAATACTATTGATGAATGATAAAGAAAAACATCTGAAAAAAGTGAATAAATAGCGATAAGTCACTTTTCCATTATCAAAATTGTATTATGTATCAATAAACAAAATTGTATATATTAATAATCTTAACAAAATGCAACCATTTAGTAAAAATACTAATGGAATTGTATCTATTTTAAGAAGTTTGACTAATTTTTGAAATAGTTAAATTATTTAAAGACAGAATTTTAATATTGAGATTAGAAAAGTTGAAAGAATATTATTTTATTTTAAAGAATATTTGCTTATTTTATTGTGTAATATGAATTTTTAAGACTTAAAATTCTAAAGTTGAAAGTTTTCATAACTTTTTAGTAATATGTTTAATTATATGAATTAATAATTTTTTTTCTCTAAAATGTTAATAATTCAAATTTAAGTTGATAAGTTTCTAATTATTATTCTTTTAAAATGTTAAATTAAATAATTTGTATTATTAAAATATATTGTAGGTTGAAAATATAGCTTTAAAATGTTAAAATGATTAATTAAATTTACAATATCTGTTTTTAAAACATCATTTTTGAAATTTTCTGTAGGTACAAGGGGATTTGAAATTTTAATTTCATTCAAAATGGAAATTAAAGATTTTCCCACTCATTCTTTTGTAAAGAAAACAAAAAAGGCAGATAAATTTAAAAAATGAATTCATCTTTCCATCCTTTGAAGATCTGGTATGAAGCTTTGACGATTAAATAAAACATGAGCATAATGCTTTCTTACAAAGAAAAATGGTTCCACTAATTTCGTTTTTCTCCTTTCCTTTTTCCCATTATAATGTACTAAACAAAAAAGACAGTGAAAGGTAAAAAATATTGGAGGATCTTTGATAATTCAACAAGATAATTAATGATTATTTAGCTTTGTACAAATATCCTATTAATAGTTTGTTCAGTATTCTTAGCAATGATTGACTAAAAAAATGAATATAATATTTTATACGATTGGCAGTTTTTATGAATTCATAAATTTATTCATTTTTGAATATTTAATTTTTTTTATTAATATATGAATTTACTCTTCGTTTCTGTGTTCCCAGATAACCACTTTCCAACAATTCTACCTTGGTAAGGGCGAGTTGGAAGAATGAGCATATTTTAGATATTTTTCATTATTCTTTGACCTTGATTTCTGATTCTTTAGATATTCTTCATTCAGTCCCCTCCACAGCGTGCATAGGAATATCGTATCGTTTTTGTCCGCGATATTTTATTTTATCTCAAACTTTAGTATATATAATTTTTCTAATAAAAACAGCAAATAAAAACATCAAGAAGTGACACAAAAATATCTGAATTTATTAATCTCAAAACGTCAGAGAATTCAATAAAAAATTGTTTTAACATTAAAAAAAATCCTTATTTTGTAAAAAATTGCATATATATATATATCCGTGTTATTTATAATGAATATAGCATATAAATCTTTTGAATGCATATACTGTAACAATGTACTAAATAATCTTGTTTATACTTTAAAATATTCTAACATTAAATTTCTTGAAACAAATATAAAATTACCAAACATTTTACTTTCAAGCCTTTTTGAAACAGACCTGAAATGTTTCTAGAAAATTCGCGAATCTATGCTCTGTTTATTTGCGAGTTGTTTAACATTTGCAGTCTGCTATTTGCAAACCCTTTTATCAACTGCAGCTGCTTTTGCACTTTAGTTGAATCTCCTTAGTAAGTAAAATATAAAACTAAATGTTTTCTGCTAGTCAGAATGTGTTTTTTTTTATCTCCTTAAGACTATCACATTCAAAATACTGTACTTTGCGTGGGTGAAAATTTGACGCTTCTTTTTCGAAAAACGGTGGGGTACTATTTGAGATGCATATATTCACTAACACAAAAATAATTTCAGCAGAAGCTTTAAATGCTTCTTTTTCTATATTTTTATGGCTTCTGAATCTTTTCTTTTAGCAGACATTCGGAAGGTATGATAATGTGGGACAAAAATAGAAACTACTAAATGAAAGAATAGCTGAATAATCAAAAATTAAATGGAAAAAATGGGGATAACAGGAATTTTCATTCTTCTTATCACAGTAGAATGTAAAGCAGAATGAGCTGAGAAACATAAATTTATCGGATAGACAGGAACATCTTTTCGTTTATTTGATTATTTATGAGTTTAAAAGGAACCGATCTAAATGCAGTTACTACAGAGGTTTCAGTATTTTTATTTTCCCGATTTTAAATCAGAAATAATAAAGTGACTGAGGTTTCAAATCTGAAGAAATGTATTTTCTATGATAGAAAGGGTTCATTCAGATTATAATGTTACTTTTTTTCTAGTAGTACTCAAAAGGAAAGTATTGTAATTGACAAAAAATTTGAATTTCACATTACTGATGGTTTCTGCTAGTGAAAATGATAACTACAAAACGTATGATGTACTTACTGTTGTTGGTGATTTCATGTTTATGTTAACACGGAAAAAGGATGCAGTAGCTTCTGAAGGTAAAGACTCCTGGGAATCCGATGGCAGAAATCTGACTTCTAGTTCATATAAAGACAGCATTCATAAATTCGCTTTTACAATCATTTTTTTACAGAGGCGCTCATTCTCATATCTCATAGATAGAGCTCAGAAGAAGAGCAACCATACTCGAAACAGGACTCGAACCTGGGAGGCCCAGATCACGGGGAGGTCGCCCTATCCTTAAGCCAGGACACCGTCAATACCCTGTATTAGACAGTTTAAATATGGTACATGTTTTGTCAAAAATTCAATCAAAATTTAAAAGAAATCTATGCAGAAGATGCATATTTGTCCGGTTGTCACTTTATAAGGTTACATGAAAATTATGAAACAAAGATGGTTAGGTTAGATGGATCAAATTTGGCTTCATATTTGCTTTCCCTTTTATAAATATGTATCAAATTTGGAGGCAAATTCAATAAGAGGTTGACATATAGCCATATATGTAAATTGAACTTTTAGATGCTTGTAATAGTGATAAAAACACGATGACTTACATGCATTTAGTTATGAAGCTTTATGACTGCAATTTTAGCTTAGTGTAAATTTTTTTCTGTTTTAATTGGATTAAAAAATAATTTCAAAATACACATTCGTTTTCTTGGTATTTGTATATTAATGACATCCTAGCAATTAATCGCTAAAAATAATTCTCAATGATTGTAGGCTTTTTCTTAGTTGTACGCTAATAACAAACAGTTAATATTACACAAATATACTCATTAAAAAGTATGAGAAAAAGTTTCGGGACTGTTGTCACTGATTTCATGCTTTTATCTATAAAACTTCTTTTTGCAAAAGCAAGCATTAATAAGCATAGTTTTCATAACTTGTATAAAAATGTAACATTATAATAGAGAATTTTTATCTTTCTTTTTAAAATTTTAATTGATAATTTCTAATTAAAGAGCAATTTGCTTAATCCAAAAATTTGTTTTAATTTGATTCAAAATTACCCTCCAATTTGAGCATCAAACGGAATATCAAATGAAAATTTTCGAAATAAAAGAAGGAAAAATCAAACACACATACGTTGGAAAACCTATTTATTGTTCATATCCATCAAGAATTTTTAAAGAGGATATAACTGGTAAATAATCAAATTAAATGCCATGATTAAGAAGAGTTTTCTCTTTTTCATCCTCTCACAGACACCTGTCTCAAAAATGCATGAGATTAAGTAGATAGAATAAGACTGATTTTAAATGGAAGTAATTTTCTAAAATTAAGCTTACACAGGAAAATTAATAATTGCAGGAACGTGATCTGTAAACTATATAAGAAATATTCTTCCTAAACTTTAATTAATAGCAATAACAAGTAATTTACAATTGGTAATCCCATATTAAACCGCAGTAAAATATTATATTAAATTTACTGAAAGTGATATTAAAAAAGTAATAACTGAAATATTTGCCTTCATCATCTGTAATTATCAAAATACTTACTTGCATACAGTATTCTCTCTATCTTTGTTAATCACAAGATTGAATATTTTTGCGCTAGTAATTTAGAAGACAAACTTTTTGTCTAAGAATGCCCAAATTTGGGATATTTGCATAAATATCAAGGAAGTTGGTTCTATACACTTGAGAGCAACTTTTTGAAATTGTGATTAATCAAAATTAACGAAATTTTATATTAGTACAAAAACTGAAAAAGAAAAATTGCTAAAAATAGATTTTCGAACAATTTAATTTCATTTGGAAAAAGGTTCTTTTAAGGATACTAATTAATTACAGTAAAATTTTCTCTTAATTTTTTATAATTTTATAAAATTATCATTATTTGCATAATTACAACATTAAAATTAATTGGATAAATGCAATTCAAAACCATTTCTCATTTTTCCATCAAATATTTCATCGTTTAATTTTCTTTTATTATTTAAATTCCTTATTAAAGATTTTTTTTTTTTATTTTCTGAATAATTTGCTTAAGGAATTATAATTGAAAAGTATTGACATTTTTTAAATCTACGAATTTTTTAAAAATTAAAAAAGATTAATTTTTTTTTAAATGAAAAAACAATTTGATAACAAGTCTGCGAAAATTTTCTAACATTGCTAAAAAAAAAGTAATATATCTGCATGAAAATAATTAAATTATGGAACTTTAAAATTTTTATGATGGTTTGAAAACTTAGGCAATGTTATTGATTTTGCAAATTTTTAATGAATTAGGTACAAATTCACTATAATTTAATTATTTTAATGCCTTTTGCAACTATGCTGATTAATTTCAATTATGGTATTCATTGTTATTCTACAATACAGTTTCAATAAAAATTATGTTTGAAAAGCTCAAGTACAATCGTTCAAACATTTTTGCTATCTTAAAATTCGAATCCGAAACCTTTCTGCTGCAAATTTCAGCAAAGATCCTGTTTAATATTAGCTATTGAAAAGAATTTATATTTTCTATCTTCATAAATTTAATTTAAAAAGATTTTTTGAATAATTGAAAATATAAATATAAATTAGAGCTTTTAATTTGAAAATTAATTGTATTAATTTGTAAGTTAATTAGGCAACATAATGAAATAATTAAATTCTTTTCGAACGTGAACTTTTTAAATTCTAATTAGTCTAGACAAATAGTTTTTTTTCGAAATTACTATTGACTAAATTAAATTAAATGTCTTACTGATTATCTTTTTATTACCTGAAATTTTTTTTCAGACTGAAATTGAAGAAAATTCTGCACTTTATATTGCTAATACACTCTTCAAAAATTTATTAAAAAGTATATTACGATTCTTTTATTTGAGGAATGAATCGAAAGTAAAGACTAAGAAATTATCTAATTAAAAAAAAACTTATTTTTGTTATTTCTTACGAGTTTTCTTATTTGAAGTTGTTGAATAAAGAAAAGGAAAAGAATAAAGCTACATAATTATCAACAATAATAACAAAATGAAATTTTCCTCCAAATAAAAAAAAACATTTCAGTAATAAATGATTTTTTTTTATCTTCATGCATTTAAATATGTATTTTTCTAAGAATTTTGAATTAAAATAAAACTTATGATTAAAATAAGCTTGTTTATTTGAAATGATGATTACGTAATAAAATATATTTTAAATATGTAGAATTTATTCACATTTTAAAGGTTTTAATAAGAAAGGGTTCTTAAGAAAATTTAATTAAATATACAAAGTAGAAAAAGTAAAGACTTCACTAAAAACTATTACTGCAAAATTTATTTGAGAAATTATTCCTCCATTTACATTTGAATAAACGACTAATCAGAATTATTTAAAGAAATACTTAATTTAATTTATTTGGTGGTTAAATTAAAAGACGTTACAAACATTTTAAGGATTGATCTGGTTATATTTTTTGACAAGGACATTTGATTTCCAATAAAACGATTGAAGTCAAAACTATCCTGTGTTATACTTCGAGTACATCATTTTCTCTTAGAAATATAAATATATATATATATATATATATCAAGGGAAGCCAGGAGATGCCAACTAAAAATAACATTAAAAACTTTTATTGCTAATTTAATTAATTAAAAATGTTTTTTTATTCTTCCGAGTTTTATTCTGTACAAAACTTAGCTAATGATTAAAAAATAAATTTTAAAAAATGATGGTCGAATAATTTGGTAAATATAGGAATAAAATATCAGAAAGAAATATCAGATCAAGAAATAACAGAAGTTGTTGGGAGTCCTGTAAAGTGTTATGTATTGGATAAAATATAACAAAATTTTGTCAGCATACACATTAAAGTAGGCGGTTTCGATTTATCAAGAAAAAATAAATTTATACAAACAAAGAAGCCGAAAGGAGCATACTGGCACTGCAAGCACATAATGTGATAAAAAACGAATACATGTCAATCGAAACAATACATAACAACATACCAAATACCAATGAGAAACGTTTATTATAGCAACTTTTAAATTTGACTCAAGTTGACCACCAGCCTGATGTTCCAATAATTAATTGCATGTGGTACAACAATTTCTCAATGATGTCCCGCAGCTAACCAGCATTTATTCTTGATATACAACGCGTTTTAGGCTCTGAAGTAGGTAGGTGAATAGTCCACGGCCTGGTTGCACACCAAGAATTCATGGTGTTTCAAATCTTTCTACCATTCTTTGTAAGCTAGTTATAAGCATGGGTACTCAACCAAAATTGGTTTAAATAATTGGTATTTGCGAAGAGCAGAACTAGCATTTTCATATCGCTGATAAAACAGCTTGACTAAAAAGGTTCGTTCATGTTGTGACAACGTCATCTACGGGCGAACTCTTGCACAATAGTTTGAATTTCAGCAATAATTCATTTTATCCGCGATATCGTGCCATAAAGAACCCGTACATGTAAATTACATAATGAAGTTTTTCAATCACAGACTCTCGGAGTTTTTTCGGTACTAATTTTTTTCTTGATAAATCGGAACCACATATTTTAACGTGTATCGTGACTAATTTTTGTTATGTTTCCTTCAGTACATAGCACGCCACTGGGCCCCGAATAACTATTGTTGTTTCTTGATTAATAACCTGTATATTGAGTTTATATATACGTGTTTTCCTTTTTAAATAGTTAAAGCTTAGATTATAAATAGGGTAAATACTTCCTGAGATATTTATATTATGACAGATCCAATCCGATTCAGTGTTAATATTAGACATTTATTTGCCCAATTATGAGTCACTGAATAATAAAAAATATCTGAAACAATATCTTGTCAAAGATGATCCACTGTTTTTGTTTAAAATATCATCTTACATCAAAACAGCTAATCGTAAAGGATTTGCATCATCCTCTAAATCTATCGGACTCTCCTATTTTCATACTTAAGTCTGGTAACTGTCTCAATCCATTTCAACAATAGTAATAATCTTCGCCTTATTTGAAAGAGATATCACAGTCATCGCTCAGCGGTGGAGAAAATGAGATTTTAACCTTTGAAATGACCCGTGCCATGAAGGATTATTTTTCCGCCTTGCTTTGTGGTGATAGAATACCAAGTCCATCTTGAGAGACAATAAGATAAAGCTGAGCTTCTTTTCAGAAGAAGATGATGTAGTGCGCCTCCTTCCCCGTGTGTTTCCAGAAGCAATTTATTTGAGTAAATAATGATTCTTTGAAGGAGAGAGAAATCTTAATTTTGAGCTCAAATAAAGAGTTTTGAGGGACCTTTTACTGACAAGCTTCATTAATATTTGAGGTATGAAAGGGGATTCATTTCTGAACTCATGCTGAATCTCTTATTCTTGTGCGTTGATTTCTTAAAATAAATCTGTATGATGGATTAATTTTTACAAAATATTGAATTTTTAAAACAATCAACTTTAAAATGTTTCCTGTCATATTTTCAATTTCGTTTCTTGGAATAAAGGGTTGTTGTGGTTGTAGTTCTCTTCATTAAATATTATACTAAATGTATTCGGAAGTTTTCTGTTGAATCTTATAATTAAATCATGATTTAATTTAGAAGGAATTAAAACGAATTTTATATAAAATATTACCTAATATCGCATATCTATCTATACATAGGCTGTTGGGTTTTTCAGCCGAAAAACTCCCTGGTAGAGAACAAGAATTATATTTATCGCCCAAAATTTTATATTTCTGAACAGTAAATTTGAGTTACAAAAACATTCAAAAAACTTATGAAATGCACAGAAATATAGACAGAATAATTTTTATTTTTATAACTTATATATAATATAAAGATAAAATATTACAATCATTGTTAAAGGATTAGAATCAGGGAAAGAGAGTTAGAAAAAGAAAGCGATAGAAAGGACATACATTAATTTAACAGTGGAAATTTCATACTAAAGCATTTTGTTATTTGCTTTACATGTTATTTGCTTTGTTTGTTATTTGCTTTTATTTCTGTGGAGCGGTAACAGTTATAATTTAGAAAATTGTACAAAGTAACATCGTTTATTAAAAATATTTAATAATTAAATTTGCTCGTTACCTTCTCATTAAGGATAGCTTTTAGAGAAGATTCAAGTCGAAGCATGGATATTATTATTATAACACCAGTTATAAAATGTTGATTTTTTTAATCAAAATACTTCATATTTTGCTTTTTTAGTAACATTATTAGAATTTTGTCGAAAATTCATTATCAGTTTGTATTATCAGTATACCGAATCTATAGAAAATTACATGAAATTACTTTCTACTAACTAATAATCTGGATGCAATTTTATTTTAAAAAAAGGCTTGTTGATTGGTCTTAAAAATGTTACTAAATTTTAAAGTTATATTTTTAACCAATAATTTTTTAACTTAGAGGAATTCGACTTTGATAATAGCCTATGGAGTAAATTGACATTATATTAATCAAGTCCATTATACAACATCTATATTTTCATAGTTTTCATTAAATAACATTTGTTAGTTATAAGTTGCTAATTTCGAACTTATAATAGTAATAGAGGGTAATAGTTGAAAGAAACAAATTAATATATGCACCTACTTTAAAGTTATGGTGAAATATCTTTACAGCTTAAAAATAGAAACTTATATAAAAAATAGAAACTTATATAGAAAATTTATACAAGTAACTTATGAAATAAATAAATAAAAACTATAATCAGTTGGCAATAATCATTTTGTAACAGATGATTTCGGGTCGAAATGTATGTTTTAAAAGATATTAATTTTAAAGAGCAGCGAAAGTGAAAATGTACAAACCTATAATCAATTGGCAATAATCAATCTATAACAGATGAAATTTTATTTCAAATCGACATATATATTTTAGAGGATTTTAATTTTAAAGAGCAATGAGGGGGAGTTAAAATCTTCAAATCTGTTCACTCATGATTATAAAATACAACAATCAATTTCATTATGTAATTGCTAATTGTTGGCTTATCCTATATGAGAAATTGGAGGAAAATTTCTACATAAATTGTAATCATGAGCTCAGGATTTTTAGGTATAGATTTTATTTTGATAGGATTATTAAATGTTAAATGAAATGAAAATTTAACATATATGATCATTTTGAAGAAAATTACAGTAGATTTTTTTTCTTCTATATAATGATTAGTGGCTTTTTTTGGCTCTTTATTAATATTGTATTCACTGCATTTTGCTTGTAATCAATGTCAATTAACATTATAATTATTAAAAGAATGAAATATTTATGTTGATTTTGTTCAAAAATATTGTTAAAATTTAAATCGCCAATAGTTTATGGTAGTAATTTCAAAATATTTTCAGAACGACAATACTGAACGTATTCTAAAATAATTCCAAAAAAAGTTACGCAATATTCTTAAAAATAGGAGTTTCTTGATTCTTAAATGAAATTAAGCTAATTAAAGGCATTAAAATATTGTACAATCAGAAATATTTTCCAGATCAAGATCCTCCATTTCTGAGACAAGTAGGCAATTTTCCAAAATTACAATTAATATTTCGCATTGATCCTATTTTCAAAATGAAAAATAACTTCCATTTTAGAATTCACACATACACAGATATGATTGGAATGGTGTAATTTTAATTAAAGATTAATTGATTAAATGTGCTCACTTCAAAGGTCACGCATAGAGTTTATCAGGGAAAGCGAGAAAACAATTATAAAATAATTGATTGTCAAGGCATTCAGTTATTCTAAATAAATCGATAGAAGTATATTAGAAAGGTTTCTATTAAAATTGGAATAATTAATATTTCAGACTAAAGCAATGGTATTATGCTTGCAAATGATGATTCTTTGAAGTTAATGAATAGAAATTGGTTCAATATCAATTCTAGACAGATGAAAAGGTATAGTATAAAAACTTGTTTTAATTAGAAAATAGTTTTGATAATTTTGTTCTTTGTTAAAATGCCATAATACTTTTCAGAAATTGCTGCTTCACTTTTTTTAAACCTGCTATTTATTTAAATAAAATTGTTGGTGAGGCATCTATAAATGAATTGAGTTAGAATTGTAACATGAAGTGAAGAAAGAATGAAGTCCAGTGAAGGTGCTGCTCACCTCCCTATTCGAAATTATGGCGTTTGGACAAAATTGTGCTTGTTCCGAGTGCCCAGATATTTGAATTTAGCGTCCCTTACTTAACATTTTTATTATTCTCCATATATATACACATACAACTGATGTTTTTACGGGTTATTAGCCTCATACCATTGGCGAAAAAAGTTAAATAAGATTCTGACCACGCACTACATTTGGATAGTTTTTTTTTCTGTGTGTGATTAATGTCAAGGAGGCCCTTAATACGTCAGCATCAGAAATTTGAACCTTTTTTCGCAAATTGAAATCAAAATTTCCCTCAAGAATTACAAATGTAATCACAAGATAGCATACTAAATTTCATTTATTAAAGAAGATATTAGGAGGGATTATTGCTTTTACATACAAGTGAAAATACCTATTGACGGAGGATAGAAACAATCCTTTGACAGATGCAATTAAAAGATTATGAAGTTTACGAGTGTTTTAACGATTATACTCTGGAATACGGTTAATACACAAGTGTCAGAATACCGAATGTGCATTGTTGAAGCCTTTTTATGACTGAGTCCAAAATTTTCCACAGGAACTGTAATTTTAGTTACAAGATTGCAGACTAAATTTCATTTAATTAAACCTTTGGGTTGTTGAATTATTGTTTTTATATAAACGTGAAAATAGAAATAACGACACGGTTTCAACTCTTTGACAACTACTATTCAAATGTTGGCTTGAAATTTTTCGTTTGATGCTAAAACTGTGATAACTCGTAATTTTGAATTACAGCGTTTGCATACAAATGTATTGACAGACAGACATCTTGAAGGATTCAGTTTTATATTTATTGCGTTTTATATTATTTATATTATATTTATTATATTATTATTATATTCATTTTATATTATTAGATTAAACACTAATTCAAACCATGACCAAGAGATCGCTTCTCATGATAAAATTGTAAACTACCTTCCATTCATTCACTAGCTGCTTCACAGAGACACCAATATAGTCAATGATGTGCGGGAGAGAAGCTTTGGCTGAGAAGTAACTAGGTAGCATATATGTGTTAGCCTTAAATTGAGATGTTCATGGTGCACCCGCCTTGCGAAGCAATGCTATCTCCAAAAACTATGGGACGATAAATACCTGGCGTCGATATTGTCCTCTGCTGTTGTGACTACTGGAGAAGTAGGTGTGGAACTTCTTTTCCAGAGGCCTAGGTGTGTAAGCGGGAGAGTGTGTCAGCAGACAATGGCAATCCATTCTTCTTGAGTGGGTGGAGTCAGTTCGAGGAACTGAGAAAAAATCCATGAGCAGGTAGTTTGTTTACTGTTTCTCTGTTTTTTTTGCTAGGGCTATTGTTTCCAGTGGGAGAATCAGGTTTCTTTTTAAGGGTGGGATGAGGCATGAGAACTCACAGAAACTTATCGGGAGTCGAGGAGTACAACAAAAAGGGGTCTTTGTTATTGTCCATACTATTATAAAATTTAATTGAGAGTTTTTTAATGATTTCTATGCAGGTTATTGTATTAAATTGCGTTGCAAACATCGGTAGTTCTCATGTATCGCCTAGCTTCACAAATGGATCTTAAAATTTGATTATGTTGACGTTGGATGATTAGAAGGTTTGTTTTTGCGGCATGGCATGGCCCGAAGCCGGGCATACATATGTTAGTACTGGACTCAAGTAGGCTGTAAAAATAAGAATTTTCATGTCTCTTTGCATTTTAGAGTTCCGACCTATTTGGGAGAATTTACGTTACTGGACTAGGAACTTGTCCCTAACACAATAAAAGTGCTTTTACAACATAATTTGTGATCTAAAATTCTTTTGCTATATATTTTGTATTCTGTGACCCACACACGATCAAAGGCTGTTTGAATATTAAGAAAGACGACTCCTGGTTTTTGTTTGTTGACAAATCCTTCGTTATGTATTTGGATACTCTGGCGAGTTGATGTGTCGTTGAGAGGTTCAGACTGAATCCAAATTGCTCAGGACACAAAATAATGTTTTTAATTAGATATTTGTTAAGTCTCTTTTCTCATTTTCGGCAATTTTGCTTAACGTAGACAGTTGTGAGATAGGTCTGTGGCTGGAAGGATTTGAGGAATTTTTGCCTGGCACATGTTTTGACCTCTGATAAAGGCTCTGCATATGGCTTGACTTCACCTTAGGTAAGAGCGTTTCAACACTCCTTTTACTGGCTCTAGGGCTTGAGCCAGTAAAAGGAGTGTTGAAACGCCGGTAGGTATCCAAGTCTGGATACCTACCGGCTTAGCGGTCATGCTCTGGAGGAATCCTTTATTTCAGTTCTTGGTACAAACAAAGCTTGGATCTCTGCGACTTTCAGTCTAGAAGAGGAAGAGGGATTCAAACTTAGGCCAGGTCATTCGTTTCAAAGGATGCCTACAAAATTCAGTGTTAATAACATATCCCAAATTTCCTTTATTTGTCTCAAAGTTTTTCTTCTTAAATTATCATGTTCAAAGACAAAGGAACATAATTCTAAAAAAGTGTATTTTAGTGTCAAAGAAATATGAAACATAACGAATCGCCAAAGCTTCATTTTTTTATAATTACTGTACTCTCTTTTAGTAAATATCGCATACGAAAATGTAGAAAAAAAAGAAGAAAACAAAACTAACATTGCAACTGCAAGAATTATTAGGAAATATTTCATGCAAAATAGCAGAAAAAAATTCTATTTTTAAAAAAAATCAGCCATGTTTAGATATTTTAACAAGTAACAAATGTAACTCTGCAGATGAAAACCATTTTATGAAGAAGGATAAAGATTTATATGGAAAATACCTATTAAACTTTTAAGAAAATTTAAGGAAACGCCAACAACATATCAGATAAAATATTGCGCTTCTGAAAACAATAATTCATTCACGTAAGCTGAAAAGTATTGACTTGTTTATATTTTGTAAAATGTAGGAATAGTTGTATGATATCATGTGGAGAGCTATTTGTTTTAGAAATACTAAATAGTTTATTACACAAACACACTAATTACTTTTTATTATTATTTATAAAAATTTTCTAGATTTTTTTGATATTAAATATTTTGTCTTTTATTTTAAAAAGTATTTATTCAAAAATATAAATTAGGAAATATCTTCTCGCAGAAGACATTTTTTGATGCTCCAAAAACATTGTGAAAATATAAATATACATAGTTGATTTCTATTTACATAATTAACGTTTTTTAATGAAAAGATTTTAAAATTTTGTTAATAATCCTTGAAGTGTTTTTCGCATGTAAATTTTTTTATTCCTGATTTATTTAGTTACCATTTTCTGAATTCTTATGAAGCGTGTTGATTTAGAGCTTTTTTTAATCATACGCATTGAATGTAAAAAAAGTTAGATTAGATAAAAATTAATTTAATCCTTGAGCGATAGCTGCATATTAATTTTGATAGACATTTTTCAAAAAAAAAAAATAGATACATAGTAAAGAAGGCAGATTATGAAATATGAGTATTTTCCAGCATTGAAAATATTTTGACTGGAATAAAATATAAGTTTAATGTCATATTTCTTTAAAAACTATAAAAATAGAAGATTTAAGATATAAAAATAGATTTTGAATATTTACTGTCCTTAAAAAAGTTTTCAAAATATTTATATTCAAAAGCAATAAACAGTATAATCTCTTAAAGGTAATTTAATTTGATAGAAAAACCGTAAACCAGTTTTTATATAAGATTTATTAGAAATGAAATGAACATTAGTTAATTATAGCTCATGAAATAAAACTTTTATATTTGAAAAAATTCAGTTGCTTTTTACTTTATGTGCACCAAATTTCTTTTTTTTTCAATATCGAAGAGCATGAAATGGTCTTTCCGATAAAGTTTTAATTAGGTTTTCCTTTTTAGCAAGAAAAAGTTTTGATACTATTTAAAAATATTTCTTGTTCTGAACAATTTATCGTTTTTCATCTGTTTCACTCGCCGTTATTATCATTTAAAATATATTTGAAATAATTTAAAGTTAAAATTAATAGAAAAATATAGTTCGTCTAAAAAAGAGCGATTATAAAAAAAATCGGAAATCATTTTCGTTAGAAAAAAAATGTGTAATTCGATTTCCTGCGACAAAAGTTAGTCCGAATTTTTTAACTAAAAATGTATTAAAATAGTGAACCTTCATTAATCCTGAAACGCTCTTAAATGAAAATTTATTGGATTATTGCAGGCTATGAGATTTTAAAGGATTTTCTCCCGGAACATAAATTGAATTTTATTGCTTATATTCTCTTTTTCTATAAAGTTTGAAGGCTACACGTGATGGGATTTTTCATTTATCCATTGCTTTAAGGATTCTTTGTAAAATTTTATTGTACAGTATTGATTTTACTATTTTAAAAGAAGCAAAGCATGTTTGAATTTATTATATAATTTTTAGATGGTTAAAGGGACTATTAAAGAAAGCTTAATCTATATATTTCCAAATCCTTTATTCTTCCCATAAACACATAATTTTATTTCTGAAATGATTAATTAATCACATACTTTTGAAATCTTACTTACGATGTTTTGAATAAATTATTAAAAAAAGTCCTCTGATTGAGAAAGACATTCGGATCCGTCTAATGCCACGGTCATACCAAGCAGAATGAGAGCAGCTCTTTCGAATTATGGCAGAAGTGTGCATTTTTCGTTGTACGTTGGACATTCATTCTTTGGTAAGATCAGTGCCCAAAAATGAAGACTCAGTTTTTTCTATTATATCATAAAACAGAACAGGCAATATGCTAAAATAGGGGGAGGGTGATTAAAGCGTAAAAACTACAGCAATTGTTAAGTTTGCCAACTCCTTTTCTACAATACCACAACCTTGCTTTGCTGGTCTTGGCTTGGGGATTGCGCATTTTTCCCGTGATTTGGACGTTCCGGTTCGGGCATGGTTAATGTGAAGGTGTTGATAATAATTATCTGCGAGGTTAATGTGAAGGTGTTGTGCAAGCAAATGCGACACATGAAGTATTTAAAACGCACTTATTGCCTTAGTTGGAACTGCTGAAGAAACAAGAGATGCTTACTCGGCTTAAATCACTGATAGACAGCAGTCAGTGAGTTTGTAAAGTACCAAAAGTCGAAACACACAATCTTGCTATGCATTCAAATTTTTCAAATCCAGATAGAAGGAAAACAAAATTTAAAGTATTGGTAATCGAAATATAATTTACAAAAACACAAAACCTACTGATAATCTGAAATCATATAATAAAAATTAACTTAATTTTGAGTTTTTCAGGTAATTTTTTACACTTTATCACTGACTTTCATATCGACTATTTTAATTCATTAATTAAAAAAAAAACTATCTGCAATGAAAGCAAATCATTTAAGTCTAAGAGCCTAATTACTGGCCCCATTTCTGAGGAAATGCGCCAGTGTTTAACAAATTATAAGCATATATATTCTACTCAGACATTATAAGAATGCAGCCTCTGTCTGGGTGTCAGAAAATTAATATCTGCAGAAATGAAATTACAGAAAAGCATGCATTCCAAGACAATTTGAAAAGATTATATGCTTTTAAGGCGACAACTGTTCTCCGGTTTCACACCAAAAGTGTATTCAATTAAAACAATTAAATACTTACCGGAAACGAAAGGACAGCTAAATGGGACAAGCAAACAACGTTACCGGTTACCTTCAGGCTAATTAGTTTCCATTTGTACTGCCGTAATTTGCCTGGTTACAAAACTTAACAAAAGTGGCTTAAGTCGGACTCGGAAACGCCTTTCCACTTATTCGGATTGTTCTTAAGTAAACATTTGCTTTAAAAAGGAGTTAAATAAACATTCCTCGCGTTTTGAAGTCCGAGACGTGTTATTGAGATTAATGGCAAACAGTTTTCATTTCATGAAAACTGTTTGTGCTTAAGTACACACACACATTTGATTTGAAAGAATGTTGGAATTCTGAATCAAGATGAGTACCTTTGCCAAAATAATTTTTATTGAGCTCAAAATATTGAGCATCAAATGATATTTAATTTGATTATGATTTATTTACATTGTGTTTCATAAAGAGTTTTCAAAAGAGAAGAAGTTTAGTTTAGTTTAGTTACATTAACTTCCCGTTTTAAAGCAATACCAGGGCTATTTTGAGACGGACCTCTTAATTTTCAACCACGTTCAGATGACAGGGACAACACCTGAGCTGGCACCTCCTCTCTCCACTACGCAGGAATAATTCGGAAGAGATGATATATATATATATATATATATAAAATGAAACCAATAATATGCATTTTTTAGAAACCGGCATCCTTGTCACATGGGAAGCTTGCCTCCCCGGGATCTGGGCTTCCCGGTTCTGGCATGGTTTTTCTTCTGCCGTATTTTATCTATGGGGTGTGTGAATGTGCACCCCTGTGAAAAGATGCTCTGGAAGTGAATGTAACGCATAGAGCAGCTAAGTTGTACTCTTGGACCTACTTGGCGCTACTGAAAAAACAAGAGGCACTCAGTTGCTCTAAATATCTGTCAGATAACTGTCAGTGGGCTGTAAAATGCTATACGTCACATCAACAAGAAAATAAAAAAAAGTCCACAAATTTCGTTCTTAAACCTGAAAACTTTAATTAAAAATGAAACCGATAGATGGCGTTTGCGAAAGCTATATTATATTTGCTGTATTTTGTGGTTAATGCAAACCCTCATTCCATTCATATAAAAATTGATTCAAAATATGCTTTTTTTTCGCAAACAAATATGCCGCTAACGAAAAATAAAATTATTAGTTAATAACTTTAATGTATCACCAGAAATCAATACATTAACTTGACAAATAACATCCTCCAGATCATCAAGCCAAGACCCTTTAATAGGCCATATAGAAAATAGTTATAAGGAGTGAGGTTGGATGAATACTACCATCCCATGCCTTTTCTTTTAAATGTTGTCCCACAAGAGGGAAGTAAACAGAATGGGGGAAGAGCTGGCTTCTCCCATTAATGATAGGATTTACTTCCTTCATGATGGGCTATACCGTGGCCAGTGATTTCCTTTAGAGTTCAAAAACAATTCCCGAAAGTTTTACTACCACACTGTTGACAGTGTTCCGACAATGTTTCAATCATTCAAGTTTTTCCGTGTGCCTTTCGGAGAGTTTGTGTGGCCAGTTTATTGTTATCTTAAATGTTTAAGAGTTCTATCATCTAAGCATTGGCCTAGAAAGTCAAACCGTCTTATGTGCGTCGTGGACGAGCTCCATCTTTCATCATCTCTTCAACTCATTCAACAACATTAAATTTTTTAAAACTTGCTATACTGTGTCATAAATTATGTTTATTCTCCAACAAAATATTATCTCTTCATTTACATAATCATTAATTAAGATTGTTTAGTAATTTATTCTTAAATCTTATGTTTATTTAAAAATAATCGAATGTTGTAATAAATCAATAAGAAAAAGAACAATTTTCAAATATTTTCTCCCCCATTCCATTCTTTCACTTTTAGGAATTTCACTAATACCTTCTAATCTCAGAGAGAACTCATGCTTGAATGAAATAAATTGAGATGACGATTTTAATTCTTCAACATCTTAAAAGAGACCTGAATTTAAACCGATATTTAAAATGACATAAGCTCCACCACCGAATCTTTTAAAAGAGTTCCGAGCTTATCTTAATCGGACACTCGCCCACCTTGATCCATACTTGGGAAGACTTCTATTATCGAAGGACAGGTAAATGAATAACGACGCTTAGTGGCATTAAGAATTTCGAAAAGATACGACTGGAGTGATTAATGGTGCGGGTTAATTGCAAGCATTATCAATCAGCGGAATAATCCTAAAGGTCTTTCCCGTCTCTGCAATTAATGAGTATTTGCTCATTTTATGATATGGAAGTGTTGGAGCTTCCAAACAGAACAGGCGATTTTAGCTGGAAGTGGAAGAGGATTATTTGCGCCATTTATGTCAAAGTCGAGAAATGAAAGATGAGTTTAGATAACAGAAGATTATTTGTCTGACCAATATTCAGTAACAACAATTATTTTGAGTTCTTTACTGCCAAATATTGTTAAGTTTAACCCGAGAGCTTACAATAAGAATGATTGTCTATGTTGAATTAGGAGAAAAAGTATGTATCATTTTCACGATGTTTAAAAAAATTGGATTTATAATAACGATCAAAAGAAAATGACCATTCATTCTCACAATAAAAGCCTCAAATGCTTTTTGCAAATTTGACATCAAATGTAATGTTCACAAGAACCAGATTTTTTCGCCTATCCCCGTCAATTATTCTTTTCAAATGATTATAGTTATTTTAATTTTTATATATCCTCAGTGCTATTTTTTGATTAACATTTGTCTCAAAAACGTATATAGATTGTTATATAAGATAATTTGAGATAATACAATCTGCATAAAAGAAGGCAGCATTGAATTTTGCTCAAGTTCAGACATTCGTTTAACGATAAAATACTGTTATAGCTCATTATATTTTTAAAAATAACCCGTTGAAAACGAAAACATTACAATAACAGATTTAGTTGAAAGTATTGACACGAATTTAAATGTTTTGGTCAATGCATAGTATCAGGTTTTTCTTCTAATGATTTGACCAATTTAATTTAGCATTTCAACGAATTTCATTTAGGGTTAATCTTTTTAAATTTCTCAATTTTATAATATGCGTTTCTTAAATTTATATGTAAAAATTCAGAATTGCATGGTGTCCACTTTTAAATGCAATACTTTTAAAATAATTTGTTGATGTTAATTACTATTCTAATAAAGGAATGAATGTAATGAGACGTACCAAAATCTACATAATAAAGTATAAATATTATCTTAAAATTTTATCATTTGTGCTTCTTACAAAGCTATTCATTTGGTAACTAGAAAAATAAATTCTTTATTTGACATATTTGTGACACTTTATGGGTAGTAGCCTTAGGCATTTGTCTGGTCAAAAATCCATCACAGTCTAGATGGGATAAAACATACATAATTGTGAATTATTTCGAAATAAATGGCAAATAATTAAAAAAAATTAAAGCAGTAAAGCACAGAAACATTCTGAGATATATCATAATGTAATTAAATCACCATTTTTATGGTAGTTGTGTAATAGTACAGTCAGGGTTAGTAGAACAATTTTCGGAATCAAAAAAATTTGCCTGAAATTCGAGAAGATATAAAATATTAAATAAGAGAAGACTGAAATGTGAATATACGCAGCTGCCTATAATAATACTATATTATGAAATATGAAAGTGTTTCGGTAACTGAAGAAACATATTTCATGATAAAAATACATAAAAGTATAGTTCACTTTTTTGAACAGTTGAAAAACAAGAGCCTTCAATAAGAAGCAAATTTAAAATGATATAAAACTGATAATAAAGCTTTAATTATTTGCCGATAATTTTGAGCATATAAAATTGTGCAATTTAAAATGTTATATATCAATAATTTAAGGAATTTTATGTAATGATTTAACTGGGCATGATTTAATTTCTCAAATAGTAATGACTGGAAGATCACGAAAAATTCACGAAAGTGAATCATACCTTTTAATCATTCTAAATTGATTCTCTTCCATTCTAAATTGTTTCAAGTGATATTAATCAGTATCTATGTATCATTCATTAATTCTTTGTTTAGTTATGTTTCAAATTATAAAGATATAAATGTCTAATGCATACAATGAGAATAAAGAAACTTTGAAACAAATTATTTTAAATGTAACAAAAAGGTTAACTGTTAATGCCTATATATTGCATCAATTTTCTTAAAAATTATTTCATAATACGATTTCGAATGTTTAGATTTAGCAACTTTAAATGCAGTTCCACTCAATGTTTTGATGTATTAACAATAAATGTAGTCCCTTTATATTTCATTTTACAATATTTTAACTATTCTAATATTTACTGTAATTCACTGTAAATTATTGCTCTTTGTTACTTAATACACATAAAGTCACAAGCGATTAATATTTTATTTGTAAGGAAAAATAGAGATGGATTCAATTACTGATTAATCTGAAATTTAGCATACTTGTATTTTTATAAATTTAAAATTTGCATTGCTTAGTATAAAATTCAACAATCTCTTATTTCATAATTCATTTTTTAAAAAAATTCCTGATAACTATTTAGCAATATGAATTTTAATTATTAAAATACATTACTTTATAATAAAGCTCACTTTCAGAGGATGCAAAATCTCACAACTTGAATTTTTCAATGCTAACAGTTTATAAGACTCGAATCAGCACTCAAGAAAGAGTTCAAGTTTTACAAATATTGAAACAAAGTCTGCAGGATATATCCTTCCAAAAGCTCTCAAAAGTTTCCAAAAGAGTTTGTAAAACCAATCGATAAATCCTTTACTAGACCCTTTGAAACCGTTTTATTGGGCTGTTAAAGTTTACTTCACGGCTACATTGTTAAATTTATCTTCCTACGCTTTGGGCGTATATCGATGAGATAGGCAATGCCACAGAAGGCGTTTCAAGAATTGGAATGGAAATGGTATAAAAATCAACTAGTTTCTTTGCTTTGAATGTGAGATTGTCGCATTCTTAGTTTGTTGTTGAAAGAAGCTACACATTTCTGAATTTTAAATAACTTGAACTTAGGTTCAAGTACTTTGAAAATTATTATTATTTTATTAGTGTTTTTAAATTTTATTTTCTCGCTGGGAAAAGTTTTTTGGAGATTGATTGAGTTTAAGAAGAAAAAAAATAATTGCTTTTTTTAAAAGACTTGTAGTCAAATGATATATCAAACATGTTTAAACAGGATTTTTGTAAAAAAAAATATTATTTGGCAAAAAGATTTCAGAGTTTGATCGAGTTTGAGAAGGAAAACACACACACCTGCTGAGGAAAGCAGAATTTAAATATAAAATTAAAGACGATAAGTCACGAAATGAATTTTAATTACAATCAGTCCATAAAATTTTATGAATAATTAAAAATCTTTAGGGGTTTTAAAAATACATCTAATAGTTACAGATGCATGAAATTGATAAGATCACGTTAAAAATGGATGCAATAAAAATTATAATGGATGATGAACTGAAATACAAAATTTATTTAATGAGTCTACTAAACAATTAAATTTTAGTAGAAGAACTTACAAAAAGTAAGTAAGAATTTTAATTTAGTACTTCGATACAAATTTAACATTTTCATGAAAGTTTTAATAAAAAAAGCCCATGATGAAATAAAAGTTATTTATTATTAACTAAAGGTAAGAAAGTACCTTTTATCCAGACTTAAAAGAAATAACCTCTTAAATGCTCACTTAGGTGTTAAGTAAGATTACCTTACGCATTATTTCATCTTAAGATTTCATTTTTATAAATAATGATAATTAAGAAATTTAAAATAGCATTGACGGTATTTAGATGATGTTAAATAAGAATTAGTAAAAATGTATTTGTGAAAGAAAGAATAAAATGTTATTATAATTATTTGTCACAATTATGAACTTAATGTTCTTTAAACATTCTTTTATATATTTTTGTTTTGTTATTTTTAAGCATCAAAATATATATCATGTATTAATTACTCTGTCCCGCAAGAAAACACCCTTAAAATGTTGAATAACTGGACTGCCGCAAAAGCAACAGTGGTGGAAACTGTGTTTGGGTCATGAGGGCCATCATCGGTCATGGCACAACCCCTCCCTAAGGAAGTATGAACTATCAGCGGTGGTACGCACTTGGTAAAGGTAGGGGTGGTAACAAACCCCTACCTTTTCTTATACGTCACCATCATAAGGGTGACGAGAACCAATCGCCAAGCCTAAAACCTCTAATCCTGAATTACAAGGTGTCCCCCAAGTGGAATGTATTATAATGTGTAATGTAAAATATTAACTTTTTAAGCAAACATCTATTAAGACTTTTTGACATGATTATATTGAAAATGAGATTTGTTGATAAAGCATCCATAAATATTCAACGAACTTGAATAAAATAACTAACCGTTTATTTAGTTTTAAGATTTTTCATTAAATGCAAATTAGCAGTATAATTAAAAACATACTTATTTGCAAAAAAATGTAAAATTCATAAAATATTGTATTTCAAAAAAGAGTTTTTTTAATGATTTTATGAAATACTTATTAGACGTATATATATGTGCGCAAAATTTAGCTTTTACTTTTATTACATGACAATCAAATTTAAATATTTATTATTATCATTTGACTTTCATAACATGAATTTCCAAAACCCAATTGATTTTGTATAGAAAAAAAAATAACACATACAATCATTATTTTTTTTCAGGTGAAAAAATTTTCATCATGATTATAATATTCGTATAATAAACTTCAATTCTTTTCAGTTACACCTGATTTCTTTTGTTCTTTGATCTTTTTAAAATGAAAGAGAGTATAAAAAAGGTTCTACACTTTAAGAAAATAGAAGGAAAAAAAAGATAATTGACGAGTCCATGGATAAAAAAAAGAATAACTGAATTAATTGTAATAATGTTACGTCAAATTATTATTCTCATGAATTTAATTTTTAAATATTCATAATTCATTTGGTGATTATTACTTGAATATTTAAACTTCAAGTAGTGAATTGCAACCAAATAAAAAAGGATTAAGTATAAAA
The DNA here is from genome assembly GCA_026543055.1 of Argiope trifasciata. NCBI lineage: Eukaryota > Metazoa > Arthropoda > Arachnida > Araneae > Araneidae > Argiope > Argiope trifasciata. The sequence continues at coordinate 2,900,086 of JAPMOQ010048382.1, forward strand.
TAAAATAAATTAATAATTGCATTGATTTAATACTGATGATATTTTTATAAAGTAACATCAGTATCGAATTCAAGTTTGCGTTATGGTATCTTATATTTAAATACTCCATATTACAAAATTATTGCAAGATGTTAGATTTATATTTATTAGTTTTACACGAACCTGTAGTATTTATATTATTCTCCTGTTATGTAGAAATAAATAATCAATTTTTCTTAATAACTTAAAAATTTTTTTGATTTATTTTATGAAATGTATTCTTTTACAAGTGTTTTCAGAACTAAGCTATATAAAGGAAACTGACAATTAATGTATCTTGTGCCATTATCGGTTCATTTTTAAGTAACATATATTAGAAAAGTTACATAAATAATCTTTGATAGCAATAATTTTGATTATATCTAATAAACAATCCCTAAATAGAAATAAAATTCTGTTAAATGATAATTTAGTTCTAATAAGTATATAAAATTAAATTCAATGACCCAGAGTTTTTATTATTTCAATTATTTTCTTGCATTCTAATCATTTTCTAAGGAGCTTAATACTTTAATAAAGAATGGCTTAGGTTTATCTAACAATTGCTTCTTAAGGCTAAGGTTTCATAAATTAATGTTTTTCATTCATCAAAATAGAAACATTTTTCAATAAACAATCAACCATTCTCTATAAAAAAAGCATGGAAAATTCTTCAATACTTTTGTACTTTTAATTAATGTTAATCTTCGAAAGAAAAATTGCATTAACAAATTCTGGGCAGTAGAGTAATTTTTAAATTATACTTTATTATTTTTGTTACCTGTGAACTGTGATTCTTAACACTTTTGCTGCCAAAATCCCTGCCTGTATCTAATTGGATGACCCCTTCTTAGCTATCTTTTAACTGTAGTAGAGAAGGGATCATCTAATAACAGATGGTTTGGTACAATTACATATTATTTATAACGCACAAGCGCGTCAGTGGCAGAGAATGTGCTAACTGAGCATTACAAACCCCTAAGTGCTTTTCGATTCATTCTGAATTTTCAGACATAACAAAGAACTGAATAACCTTTTTTTTTCATTATTATGCTTTCTGAAGATGTCACTTAATCTTCTGTTTGAACTTGATTTTGAATTGATGCATTTGAGATAAACTTTTCTTAATGTAATTGTATTTTATCGGTCATAACTATTTTTTATAGTTTAACTGTTTATTCACAAAATGTACAAAATAATTTAACAATTCTTTTGATTTTAGCGGTAGAAAATTTTTAAAAACTGTTGGCTGTTACAATTTGCAACGGACATGAGACAAGTTGTAACAATAAAAAAAAGGGACATTTAAAATTATTTTCTCTTTGTAATTATATTATTTATTAAAACGCGCATGACGTTAGGTAAAAACTTTCACCAAGCACAGTGATAACAATTGCTATCAAGTTATTTACAGTAAAATGTATAAAAAATATTAAAAAAATTGACATAAAAGTTAAATGATATTAAAATTACAATTAACACAAGCAAATGATAGGCTTCTTCTTCCTGCACGTGTTTTGCATCCAAATTTGAAAAAGAAATATTGATTATGTTTCATCAAGAAAATCGCTATTGACGATAGTCTGTTTTCAATGTTTTGATTTCGAGACCTGGAAAGTGTTCTGGTTTGAAACACGATTTCGACCAAATAACTCTCATGAAAAGGAGTGTTGCTGGATAATGTCTATCCGAAAATACCTTTGACATTATTTCAAAAAATGTTAAAACAATATGCTATAATTTAAATATGCCGTCAAAGTTAAGGCACTCATCTTTAGAAGCCAGAAGGGATTTTTTTTTCTTTTTAGAATCTGAATGTTGATTCAAAATCATTTTCTTTTTTGACTTTTTCTTAAGCCTTTCATTTTCCCTGATCCTTTTTCCTTTTTTTATTCTTTATTAATTATATTGACCATGTTCTTTTCCCCTTTTTTTCAGTTGGATCGGTTAAGAGAATTTTCAAATATTAAGCATTTTCTTACAGTAAGATTCCTTATTATTGATTTTTGAGTGTATAATAGGTATTGAATTGGAAGTTTTAGGGTATATTATTTAAAATATTATTTTAGGATATACTATTTATAATATTATTTTTAGGGTATACTATTTAAGTCAAATTACAAGTATAAATTATAGATTACTAGTGTGGTAATCTGTAATGTTAAAACTTGCCTCTTCTCATAATTTCGAATATTTTTATTGACATAAAAACACTCCAGTTAAAAAGAAATTAAAGCAAACAAAACATACAGTCAAACTAAATACATATATTCTGGAAATATAAACTAATTGAAATAAAATTTTTAAAAAGTCAGCGCATTTTTTATTTACTACTTGAAAAGAAGCACGTTTTATTACTCTTATTACCATTTTATTGTTGGATACAAACTATTATGATATTATTGTGCCTGTCCTAAAAATCCTATTAGGTGAAAATTTTGATATAAATCTTTGAAATGTTCTATGTTACCATTTGCTTTGGGCTACCCTATGAATTGTATTTTAGTGAAAAAGAATATTCTATTTTATGTTTTCAGAATTTTTTTCTGTATCAGCATAATTTTCCAATAATCTACAAGGTTATAAGAAAAATTAGTAACATTTTAAAGTGATTTAACCTTCTCATGGCTAAGATTATTTTACTACATACACCAGTGTCATGACTGCATACGGATTAAAGGGATTGATCTGCAAAAGAGTTACCCTTATAGCTGAATGCTATTAAACAAATGAGTTCCGAATACTCCAAGAATTATCAGAAAAAAATTAATTTTTCCCCACTCTTATTCGGGCACAGTTTTCAACAAACAAGAGACCTGCATAATCAGTTAATCACAATTTAACAAAAGATAGAGTAAATTTTGCAATTATATCAAACCTCCAATGGCGTTTACCGTAATTTTGATGAAGGGACATTTGGGGCCTATCAGTATTTACATCAGCGTTCCTTTCAGAGTTAATAAAGATGATATTTTATGATTCCTTAACCGTTCAGTTGCCGTAATGATGATGCGCGTAGGAGTAAGAGATGGTGTTCTATGACTTTTCTGTTTTTTTTTTCTTTTATTTTAAATCAAAAGATAAGCAAACTGTGGGACTTTGACCAAACTAGTATATCAAAAACTGTTTGAATTGTTATCCAAAAGTGTTATCCTTAATGTACTCTGTAGACAACAAATTTTCATTGAAAATTTTTAGCGCATAATCATCGTATTGTGGTACGAAGGAAAAAAAACAATATTCTAAGAAAATCATTCTTTTTTTGCTTTGATCTTATTGTCGAAAATAAATCTATCATTAAAACTTTCTTCGCTTAGACACCATGATAAAAATAATAATTTTTCATTAATTTCGATGAAGTGAAGTGAGTTTTTTTACCATTCAAATATCGCATGAAAAAAAAAGAAAATTAATTCCCCTTTCAAAACAATTTATATTTAAAACAATTTTATTCATTAACTTGCCGGTAATTTGCATAAAAACGATGTGTTACATTAATTAAATCGTATGTTGCAATGATGTAATTGCTCTGAAAAATGTCTTGCAAAACATTTAATCGTACCTAATAGTTTCTCATCAGGAACATAAATATTTTGGTAATCAATGATATTCCAGTTTCAAGGCACTTAAGGATTTAGTGCCTATTGCAGTTCTTGACTTCGTATTTTGATTCTTGAACTTGCAATATAAAAATCTCTTTTTAATTTAACTTATCTATTACAAATCAACAATAATGATGTGTTTTTTTTTTCTAAAATTTTCTGAAAATTATCAAAAGTTTTGTTTTAATTAAGGAAATTTTAAAAAAATCGAAGAACAAATGTTTTTACTATTACATTTATTTATATTTCAAAACTGATATCTTAACGGAATCATCAGCAGTTTGCTAAAAGAAATAAACGATTATGTAAGATTATTCTAATATATAATTTGACGGAAGGAAATATTCATTCACAGATATAAAAAATATAAGGAACTAACAATATTGAAATTATTCCTTAAATTAATTTTTAATTTTAGGCAGTTGAATAATTTTTATTTCATGAAATATCACACCAGTATGAGAAACTTTAATTTTAGTTCAATTCTAATCTAAAAATACTTTCTTGTTAGCCGTCAAATGTTTGATTAAAAATTCAAGGCAATCATTTTAGAATAACTGGAACGGATAAAATTGAATGTTGTGAAAATCTGAATATTAACTTTCTAGTTATTGCATAATGACAAAAAGAAATGAAAGAAATATCATATCTTACACTATGAATTCTTAAGCATTTCAAGAATTTAAAAAAGAATACATTTCATACATATATTATGTTTTTATCTGTATCTCAATTTCAATAATGCATGCCTGCATTTACATTTCTTATGAAGTATTCTAATGCATTTTAATGGGAGAGGCACAACCTAGGAGTATAAACAGATAAAATAATAAATAAACAGTTTCTTTTCAAAGAAATTCTAAACTAATAACTATTCAGAAATCGATAAAATTTACATTTCAAAACCAATTTGCTATTTTTTTCCATAAAATAAAAAAAAAACCCACTTTCCTTTTTCATCTACTTTTCATATTTATACACATAAATTGCAGATTTTTGACCAAACAAATTTATTTATTTATTTTAGTATTATAAAGAACTATTTTCTATAAGATATACTAAACGGGATAATAATATACGGAAAATTATGGTTATCTTTTATTTTTATAGTATGAAAAAAGAAAAAAAAAATGCTAATTTACTCACATTTTCGTGCATAATTAAATCCATGAACTTTTCATGTGATCACTTTACTGTCTATAATATCTATACTTAAATTGTCTTTGCATACACTCATGATGAAACTGAATATTTTTAATTGTCAAATCTCGAAAATAACTAAAAATATTTCAACAAAGTATAAAATATTAAAAAATACAAAAGAATGGTAATTAAATTTTATATTACGATGAATTCTACTTTTATAGAAACCAGTTTCATACTTAAAAATTATTATTAATAACACAAACGGTGTTTTGATATGAATTATAAATGAAATTTAATAATTCTCCCAGAAAAAAATACCAATGGATATATTTTCCGGGCTTAGTTTGATATGGAAACGGAACATTAAGTAATAAAAAAGTTTGAAAGAATTTTTTTTGAAAGGTAATGTTTGAGCCGTCTAAACTAAAATACAGGGAAACATTATAATTGCAATTTATAGTTTACCAGTTTTTCTTCTATTATCATAAAGATCTGAACAAGGAATAAATTCAAAGATATCTCAAAATATCATTCTACCGTATAAATATTAAAACTATGAATGATTTTAATAATGGTATTATCTTTGCTCTTTTTCTCCCATTCTGCCTAACTAGCTCCTGATTTTAATAGAATAACTAGTTATTATATCCAATGCCTAGAGAAACTACACACTGATTTGACTATTCCATACTTTGTCTGAAAACATTATTTGAAATTAAAAAATTCTGTATGGTATTTAATCAAAAATTTTCGTAATTTTCATGTATATGAGATCTAAAAAAGTATTCCACCTTTAAATTCTTCCTCTTCTAACTTTCTTTTCAAAAACAACTTAAAAATATCATTGTGGCAAATAAAAAAGAAACACATTTATCTAAAACAATACTAAAAAGATATTTTGTAAGAGCGCCAATTTTTTTTCTTTATGTACTAGTTGTTTTATAGTTTGTCTTTCACTATTTGCAAAACATTATTTTATCAATTGCAGCTGCGTTTCAACTTAAGCTTTGTTTTGTTGAGTATTTAAAATGGAAAGCCAACTGTTTTTCATCAGCCTCGTTTTTTTTAGTTTCGTGAAGTTCTGACGTTGCCAATGCTTTCGGTGGTGATGAATAGCAGCATTTTATTCCAAATAGCTTCACGGAACACATTATAAATATATGTATTCTAAAAGAAATACACTGAAAAGAAATTCTTTAAAAGCTGTGCCAATTTTCAGGATTACTGAATACTTTTTGTCGTGTCCTTGAAGGTATGATAATGTGGATAGAAGAAAGCAGTATCCCATTGAAATGAGTAAACAAATGGAATTCATTCTGGAGGAAAAGGAATGAGTAAACTACTAAAAATAAGTTAAAATGTTTTGCAGAAATTCAAAAGTACTTTTTAAAATCTCCCTTTATGCACTTAAAATAGCTTTAATGTTTAATGCCATATGTTGTAGTGCGCTGAAGAAACATATAACCTAATTCCTGAACTAAAAAATTAGTGTTTTATCCACTCTTCAAATATTGGGGTTCGGTTAATAAATAGCATACAATTTTCAATTTTTTTCGTATAGTAATATAATATTTACGAAATATCTTAAAATTGCTTTAATGCGTATGAAGAATAAAACTTTTTATAATTTTATTTTTTAAATCAATTGGGAAAATGAACAAATTTAAATGCTGATATTTGGGAAACAAAATACAGCTAAATGGAAAATATTTAATTGAGATTGCATTATGAAAATTATGACTTAATTTATATTTTACTTTAAAAATTATATTTTTAGAATTTACTTAGAAAATTATGACTTGATTTAGATTTTAATTTGAAAAGTATGATTTATATAACTAAAATCTAAATATAAACCCGCCTGCAGGGTACGCCAGAGAAACTTATATATTTGAAAAAAAAAAAAGAAAAGGAATCTCTCGAGTGGTGAGTTGGGTGGGTAGAGGGGTGATACGTGGTGCTACTAGAGTGGGAAGTCCCTATGCTTGTTTCTTTCTCTTGTCAGTTGCCATCATGCTGTGATCTAGAGAACAGAGGGTCTTCGCCGTCGAGAGCTTCTTTTTTAACCGTCCCACTCTTGTTGCTACGCAACGTGCTTTCGGGGTTCCCTTTGAAATTCCACCTCACAGACCCATTCCTGGTCGTAATCCGATTCTGTCGTGGGTTCATTCATTTCTGAAGTGTCGTTAAACAAAGAAACGGGCATCAACAGATCACCAGAACACCGGAAAATGTCGAAGGCAGTCAGTTCTGCGTCCGGCTCGCAAACACGCAGCTGCTCTGGCAATTTCTGACACCACTCTTTGACGAATTCTCCATCAAGACCTTCAATTTCATCCCTATAAATTGGCTGTTTTGCAAGAATTAACTGAACGCGATTTTATTGCCCATCAAAATGCATGTGAAACGCTGCTTTACAACCTGCCTGAAGACGCGGTCGTTTTTTTCAGTGGCGAGGCTCACTTTGAAATTTCTGGTTTATGTCGATCGACAAAAGACCATAGCTCACCTCAAGAACAACATTCGCTAAGCCTTTGCCAACATACCAATTGATATGCTGCAAAGAGTGGACATGAACTTCAAAAATTAACTTAATCAGTGTATGCACGATGGGGGGCACCATTTAACCAATTTCATTTTTGTAACTATATGAAAAATATGGATATATTGTTTTCAAATAAAAAAATAATTGAAACAATAACTGAATTTTTTTTGTTTTTATTGATCCTTTAAATAAGTAAGTTTCCCTGGCGCATCCTTTATTCTTTTTGAGTCGAAGCTGGCAGATCTTATTTGTTTTGGCATTTTCAGCTAGTAAAAATTTGGGGTTTATATCCGGTAATAGTGTTAAATTCATGCAATTCATGAATAGTGTTAAATTCTTGAAAAAAAACCCTTTAAATTTTACAATTAGGATTAATCAACATCAACAGCTAATACCATCAATACTATACAAAATCTACATTAGTTTCATTTAGATGGGTCACATAGATGGAATTTTAGAATGATTTAATTTTCAATTAAAATTGGATACTATAATGAAGATACAATCAAAGCAATAGGTTAAAATTTGGGTCTTTTCACAAATTCACAACTCTCAAACACCCTCATAATATGTATTCATGAATCTGTCAGCTTCTCTTTATAAATTGAAAGTAAATATGTGGGACATGTATGGCGTTCATATTTAATGTCTTTAAGTGTGATATTTTTTTCTTTTTTCGTGTAGGTAGACTTGTTTTCTTAATATAACTTCATCGCAATCTGTTTTTCTCCTAGAAGATACAATATTTAGAGAAAGATTTTGGCTTAATGAATTATGCTACTTTATTTTATATAATTCTTACCCCTATAAGGACTGATAATATATGTAGGTATGTGACAATTAGGATTAGTGGATTTTCGATTCCTTGGTAGGTGGAGAATTGTTGTGGATTAGAGATACCTCTATTCCGATGATGAAACATACCATTTTTGGAAGGAGCAGTATTGTGATGACCATTGAATCAAAACTTAGTCAGATCACTTCTATCAATCTGCAGATTGATGCGAAGACGATCGTTCAACAGCACAATATGCTAAAATGCCCTCAGAAAAGTTATACAGTTGTTAAAAATTATCTCGATTATGTTTATGCTGTTTTTCTTACAAATCTGATATAAATTGGGATCCATCTCTCAGAAAATTAAAAATATGCTTGTCTTTTATATTCGATAGAACTGAAAGATGGACTCATTTAAAAATATCTGATAAAAATTACCCATAAAACCTTAACAATCTTACAACTTCAGAATTCCTGATTCTGAGATACAACTGAATTCTTAAACACTTTGTTCTCAAAAGTAACTTTCTAGAATTTCGTTATTTTTATTAGAGACCTATGCCATCAAAATAATGATAAGTTCGCTGAAGAAATAAGGCTTTCCTAAACTACGTATATAGCAATCATATGTTTAACTTTTAATTGCACTTTCATCATTTCCTGCTTCATTTCTTCCAATAAAGAAATTCTATGAAAAAGGCCTTTTTAAAATTATCAATGGTTTTGAATGGCGGAGAATATATTTTAAAACACCTTCAGTTAAAAACGCACAGAATGTATACCTTTCTATTTCTTTCTTTGGTTCTTACAGAATTCATGAGAAGCAATTTTATATTGTGCTGTAAACTCGTGCTATAAAAAAAATCTATGATTTTAACGCTTTCATTCGGTTCGGGATACTAAATATTAATGACCATCAAGCGGTGGCATAATTCAAAGCTATAACACTTGAAAATCAACGTGCTATTTTTTGCAAAAAATAAAAACTATAAAAAAAATCCCGATTTCTTTTGTAGTTTTATTCAATTATTTTCAATTTTTGAGCAAAATTTGAAAAACTTTTGACAAAGATTTCAAAATATTTATGTATTGTAAATTATATATATATTAATAATTTCTTAATTTGAATTATATTTAATCACATAAACTCCAGAAATAAAATTTTTATTCATTTTCAATAAAACGACGTAGAAACATTTCTTATTTCGCTTAATTTCTATTCGCTATATATTATCGTTTCAGGTAAGAAGACTGAACTTAATTAAAAATGATATTTTGTTACTGAAACAATTAAGAATGGTTCATTATAATTTTCACTAGACTGCTATTTTATTCTAATTAAAATTAATGACAACTTTATTAAAGCCTCTACGATTTTCAAAATAGAATTAATCATTTGCTCTACAGATAGTAGGTCATTTACACTACCTTAGAGTTTCAAATTATTGAAACTCTAAGGTTTCGGCTAACTACCAGAAAAAAACACACTTTTTCTAGTACATAAATAGAATTTCTTAGAAAATAAATAGCACTATTCTCTATCAAAATGTAGATTTTTATAATTAGTTATGTGTAAATATTAAAATGGATATGGCGAAATTCACATTTGACACAAAAATTATGATTTCCAAGAGTTTATAAATCGATTTAAAAGTAAGTATATATTGAAAATTCAAAAAGTACAGTATAGAAAATTCGAAAATTAATCGTTACTTTTTGCCCATTCTTTGAAATTATGATATTTTTAAATGTTGGAATAAAATGCTCTGAAAAGAATAAAAAATTTTTATATTGAAATACAGGACTGAAACATTAGTTTATTTTGAATTTTCGATGTAGATATAAATGCGTAGTTGATACGAGCAATGCCTATTGAAACAAATAAATTGAATATGTTAACTGAATTTTTACAATTGTTTAAGGAATTTATAGTATTTATATACAATAGGTATTTAAAAAAGTTTCTGTCTGTGTGCGTTCCATCAAGTTGGGCATAAATCTAGAATTTAAGGACAGCAGATGAATAATTCAAGATCTCGATATCAAAATCCATTTGCAGTTTTAAATCTAAGGAATACGTGGAAACACTTTACTGTTTATTTGTCTATTTCAACTGCTTTTCGATTTTCAATCTTAGGACGTGCGTAGATTTTCCATTTGCTTAAATTTATTTAAGTAAAACTTTGGTATTGTTCGTGACGTTTCCATAGAAACAACATTTTATTCACATTTAGAAAATACTCTAATGTTCCCTAACTTCTATTTTTGGGCATCAGTGTATGATATTTGCATTCAATAAAATTGTATTGTGCATAGATAGCTATTGAATATCACTAATATAGAAAATATGTTTAGCCTTAAAAGTTTTGCTTAGAATTTCATGTTGTGTAGTAAAAACTAAAAAAAATATTATATTATATCTGTGTGAGGTTTACAATGACACGATAAAGACGAGGAGCTAAATTGTTTTGATTGATGTATGCAAACCCTGATATTTTAATCCAGTATACAAGAAAATATAGGATACAAATAAGAAACATTTTCTGTGTAGTGATAAAATTAACACATTTCATGCAAATTTAGAACTTCTAAGAAATACTTTTTCATTAGTTTACTAAATATTCAGCACCCTATTCGGAATTCATTTTTTTAATGCAGATATTAACTTTAAAAAGTATAATTTTAGCTAATTTAAATCCATATTTTATTTCTTAAATATATAAGAATGGGTTTAGAAGAAGTTATTACACATATTTAATATTTTATTTATTTGATAACCAATTTATCAAAGATTATATTTATTAGTAGAGATAGAGAAATATGGGTTACATAATGCTCAAAATATAATCATTTTTTAAATAAACTAAAAAAAATTTTTTTTTCTTAAAAACTCGTAGAATATTTCAAATTTGAAATTACTAAACTAATAAATGAAAATGATCTGGAAAAACTGAAAACTTATTATTTGAGAGTATCGCAAAATATTTTATTTTAGTAAAGGAAAATAAGCAGGGGATATGAAAGAAACGGACCAAAAATAGGAGTTAAAAATCATTTAAATTTTGGTATAAATTCTTGATTTTTTCTGAAAAAGAAAATTTAGCAAACTCAATGGTGAAAATTTGTTCTCTAAACAGCGCAAAATCTTCAACAAAAAGAAGACACAAAGCCTTCTGATAATATTGTTTTTAGAAGAATTATTTTGAAAGTGTGTTATGTCAATATTCACAGTGTGATTGCATGATACAATATGATAAATAGTCTCTAAAATTGTATAGTTTTTATCTAAAATATTTACATTTAGAATTTAATGTTGAGTGGTTAAAATTATATTTTTGAGGCAAATGCGTAATAAATATTTTACAATAGAAAAATAATAATATAAATATTTTACTAAAAGATAAATAATGCTTTATTAATTTTCATTGCGTATAAGCATTTTCTAAAATGGAGAGACAGTTGAAAAGTTGAACTTTCTCTATTTACTCCTCTGAATTTGATTGCAGATCGATTTTTCATCAAGCCCTGAAGGTGATAAAAAAGGTGAAAAAGAAATAAAATCAAAATGGAATAGTCATTTATTTTAACTTCTTCGAGATTCAATGGCATCTCAACTTAGAAGCTTATAAATTAAATTTCACTTTATTATACTAATTAAATTCATTATTCAGTGAATATTCATAATTACTATTTTACTCATCCATTTCTTACAGGTAATTCAAAATTGTGGAAACGTTTTTAAAAGAGTACATTTTTGAGATTTGAAGACTCAAAGCATCCCTTTTTTCAAGAAAATTCTGTAATATTATATGCAATTTTCAAGGTCATTTAATAAAAAGTTAATAAAATAATGAAATCATATTCTTTAAATAAATAACTAAAATGAATTTTAAAATTGATAATTGACAAAATTCAACCAATACATCCCATCACAATTAATTGCACATATACCAAACAGAATAAAATTATAATAACCGATGTCAGTTAATATGAGGAAAGTGAAATCAAAAATACTTTGTTTAACGCTATTTTATTTTCTTCATTAATGAATAGTTTTTTACACAGGATGTTGTCATTTATTTACTACTGGTCTCACATTTACGAAATAAAATTATTATCGATGCCACTAAAGGTAAGTTATATATAATGGAAATTTTCCAGTGCGAACAATGTTTTTGCTGTTTATTAAATGAATCTACAAACGATATTTTGAATATAGAAATGTATATCGTGTTAATTGCTTTGACAAAAAATATGTTCTCAAACGTTCGTCACTTTATTAAATGATCAAATAGCGCAATATCTAGAAATTAGCGAAACCGAGCTTCATTAGCAAATGAGGAAAGGCAAGAGAGCACTAGATGACCATGGAGAAGGCCAATCACTTCAAATGTGCGGACTGAACCTATAAACCCCCTGTTTTTCACATTACCAATTATATGATGGGTACTACAAGTCTATAGTCAAAATTTTATTAGCGTCTGCTGAAGATGGAAAAATAAAAATATTACCCACCCCAAAGCTGTTGTATAGTAAAGTAAAAAAAAAGGATAAATATTATTTACACTTCTCCTTCATAGATCATTCAATTTCCGTGAATGTATTCATTGTCGATCAGAAAATAAATATTATTTTTTCTACCGTTTCCTATCTAATCAAGACAGTTATTTTAAATTTCATACAATATTTCAAAACTTACTTCGTCTGTGACAGCGAACCTGTTACCAGCTAGTTTAATATAAGCACCAATAACTGAATACTTGCATTGATTTTTATTAATGAAAATCTATAGAGCAAAAATTTACAAAATATTGAAGATTAATTTTTTGATTATTATAGTTGTTTCGCTTTATGAGACTTATTTTAAGACACTTATTTTTTAAGTTTTTGATTTTGTTTTATCGATTTTCCGTTCGAGAATAAAATACTACTTAATGATTTGAAATGTGATAAAGCAAATGGAGAACTTTTCGTATAATCTCATGCATTTATAACACAGTGATAGTGATTGATATTTGATTTTAATACAGATTTAAAATTCCAGATTTCAATACATCAATCGCAGAAGAGAATTATATTTCAGTACTTCGACAAATATTACTTAAATTTTACACTAAAACTTTTATAACTGAACGGGTAAAGTATCACAATTGTAAAATTTTCCTATCCAAAAATCTTAAAAAAAGTTTTTAAAATTTGCAATATCCATTTTTTAAAAAGTTTTGTCAAATAAAATTCGTGAAAATGTAACGTTCGCAACATTCTTAACGAATAAAATTCGGGAAAATATAAAGTTTGCAACTTTCTTAACGAATAAAATTCGCAAAAATGAAATGCTCGCACTCTTAATAGGGAAATAAGGATGTTAGAAAGATCTAGACCATCACTTTTTATTTCGAACGGCTCATTTGTCTGATGAAAGAGAAACGAAAACTTTCCCTTCATTTAAAAATATATTCCTCTTATCAAGCGAATGATGGCGGACAACATGAAGACTTGCTGATGACCATAATTACGAGGAAAGAAGACACTTAAGGGATTCAAAAGATTTCATTCAGGCTTTCAAAGATAGAGTTGATGCAGATATATAAACTTTTAATCTAGTGAAAAATACTTGTACAAGAAGGATTACAAAATGAAACTCTCTGGAAACAGGCCATTTCAAAAACGTTTGGAAAATAAGGTTATTTATTATGGTGATTAATTTGTTGGTAGCTGTATTAATGTTTGATTTTAATATTTGTTAAAAATCTGAATAAAGCAGTAATAAAATTAAAATTCCCTGTGTAGTCAATTCACAGGCATATGAAATGTTTTAGAAAGAATCTGGTAACTTTGGAAAAGGTAATAGATAAGAAATAATTAAATTATTCCGGGTTCACACTCTGCCTGGTATAAGAAGGCCAGTAGGCAACGCATGTGTAGAAATGGATTGATTTATGTATGCCACAATTTTATAAGACAATTTCAATCATTCCATTTTTGTTTATAATTGGTAACTTTGTGTGCCTGAATTTTTCTTTTTTTCCTGTATATCTATTAAAATGACGGTTATTTGCACACGGAAACTTGGTAAAATAAAATAAAAAGTCAAAATACTTAAATTTGGAAAACTATAGAAAAAAGGGCAAATAAAATGAATAAAACATGCCTCGTATCAGAAAGGAAAATAAACAACAGTAAAATATGACGGGATTAATATATAAGTGATACGTTTTTTCACACCAAGAAAATAATCAAATTCTTCAAGCCAATGAGCAGTAAGAAAAAATACAATGGCATGCTTTTGTCCCGTCTAGACAATTACTTGTCATCGATTGAACAGCATTTTTCAGCCTTTCTATACATTCAATGCATATTTTATATATTATATCTGGTCGAGTGTAAACATGGCATTAGTGGTATCAAATGATAAGGAATAAATAAAAAGAAGTATATGAAGGAAATTAAAATAACGTAGAAAATAATCTAATTAAAATAACGTATAAAATAACGTAGCATCTAAAAATCAAATAATATAGGGACTTATTGACTGAGATACACTTACAAATACAAATATGATATTAAAATTTTCAAATTAAAAAATATATTAAAATATTCAGAATTCAAATAATTTCTGAAAAACCTAAAGATATAAGCGTCTAAGTGTAATTTTAAGAAATATAATCACATGAAAAAGATAAATTTGCTTAGAAAACGTAAAAGAACTTTTAATTAGTAATGGAATTCTTACTTTAATTTCAAATTGTGAAACAAACATAAATGATTTTTAAGTAATAAACAAAAAAAAAAAAAAAAATACGATCTAGAATTAAAAGAATATTTTAATTCACTTTTTAAATATTTCGAATTAATTAGTTGTTTTTTAAAAGATATAAAGACCCTTATAACTATGGTTATGATATATTCTTAATTCATGTGATACTTTAAATTTATCTTGTAGGTATCTTTTTAAACTTTTGGGTATAGTAGTCTGAAAATATTCTTACAACATTTTTATGCTACTTTAACATTTATATGCTTAAATAATATTAAAAATTATCAATTTCTGTTTAATTTCATTCTGATTTCCTGGATTACTTTGGAAATAATCTTTTAAGAAAATGTTTTCAAAATGCGCATATAATCAACTTATATTTTAAATTCTTTAAAAAAGGATTATACATTTTTAAAAGCATATTAATTCCATTTATATGATATAAAATAAGATTAAAAATCGTTTTTTCAATAAAGAAGAAAGCTTGGGAAATAAAATGTAATTTAATACATTTTTTTTATCGAAAATTTGTAAAGGAAGAATATACGTTCTTTTGGTTACACAAAGAAAGTTCAAAAACTAGGAAATTTCAAAGTAATCAGTCTTGTAATCTTCAAAACTTTAATTTTATCTGATGCAAAAAAGATATCTGATTTTATAAAAAAAACATTGTCTAATATGTCCTTTCAAATAGATTTATTATAGACTGAATGAACATTAGTTTAATTGAATGTTCTTAAAATAAATCATAAAGATGTTTGAAAAAGGTTTGTACATTCTTAAAATATCATTTCTTTTCTATTTAATATGTAGGAACAGTTCTTTCCAAAGAAGTTTTAATTAAGTTTCCATTTTTGACTTAGAAAATAAATTTAATTACAGAATGTCATTCAGTTTTTAATGAAACTTGGAATACTGCTTTTAAGCCAATTTAAATAATTTTAAACTTTGAATAAATCTTTTTCAATTTTCTTCCACCACGTTCATAATTAATATTACATTTCAAAACGAAGAAATATTAGTTTAAGTAATGGGGATGAAGGTTTTGCTGGAAAATCTTTCTGAATGTTATATTGGATCTTAAAAAAACATATAGATTCAGTGTAATTGAATTTTCTGTTGTGAATTTCGATAAAATGTTGGAAGCGGGTATTTATAAAAATGTCATAGTATTCTTTAATTCTTAAAACGAGCTCTAAATAAAATTTATGGGCATTAGTTCTGAAGTTTGTAATGGATTTATGTGTCGAAATAGAATTAAGGCTTTTTAACTTATTTTTCGTTCGTTCTTTAAATAATTTAATTTATGACAAGTTTCAATAGAGTATAGACTTCAAAGACAGACATTTTCTATTAGTTTCAAAATGCTTAAATAAGAATTAAATATAATATATTATGTTTAATGTATATTTGATTATATTTATAAATTTTCATACCCAGAGGAATGGTCTCTTTATAGAGGCAAAAAGACCTGAGTTACAAAAGTATTTATTCTAGGATGCATTATATGGGTGTTTGAAGCATATTAAATCCGACTTCATAAGACAAACATCCTTCCATCGGCATATTGCGAAATATTTCAGTTGGTGTCGTCTTCATCATCTGATGGCGGGTCAAAATATTTCTTTAGATGCTTTCAGACAGGACACTAACATAACTAATGAAATAAAAATCAGTATTTGAACAGTATATTCAACTTAATAAATTCTTTAAATTGAACTTTTGAAATACGAAAATATTTTGTGATATTATTTTCAAAAGGTCAATCAAGTTTAATTTGTAAAATCTTTTAATGTGAATTTTCAGCACCTTTCTTATTTAAAGCAAATTGTAAATAATTTCATAATCAAGCCTTTTATTAATGTAAAAACTTTATGTAAATGAATAAAAATGTAATGTAAATAAAAAGCCATAGAGGAGTTATCTCCCTTCATGCTTGTAAACCTGTAGTGTTTAGACAGGACTCTAAAAGTCAAAAGTGTATTGATTTTTATATTCGAAATCAGAGTTGTGTACTTCTTGGTAAACATGCAGGTACTTGTATTACCTTCATCTCATTTTTGAGAAATAATTACAAAATATTGAGATTTTGTGTGTTAAGATATATTTTAAAACTAATTAATTTGCTGAAAATAGTTGCGGTTAATAAAATCTAAGTCAATACACATTTACTGTCCGGTAGATTTAATGTTATCCTTCTCACAACACCGTTTATATTTTTTCACTTTCATTTAAGCTGATATTGTTTTTTTTTTGTAATTTTTTTGTTTGTTTAATTCTGCATAAACAAAGATAAATGGTCTTGGAAAAAATCATAGCTGTAGGTTTTTTAAGCGCCTTTCCCCAAATTACATTTTTTCAAATTATTTTTCCATTCGTTTATCAGAATAAATATCTGCATCGTTCTTTTACTAAGCCATGCATGAAATCCCTTGGATTCCTCAAGTATTTTATTTCCGCGCAATTTCAGTCATCCTCCATTCTCGTGGGTTATCAGATGCGTTACTCAGTCAGAGCAGTTATCAAAATGAGCAGAATCTTAAAACAGAGATACTATTTTTTTCTCTTATTGTGACAGCTGTTATTAGAAATAAACAGTTAATGGTATTTCTTGAAATGTGATGCTACATTTAAGTGTATTTGTAAATACGATGCTTTATTCGAGACGTATTTCTATAAAAAATGGAAGAGTAGAATTTTGTTGCTTTGAGTATTTTATTAAAAAAATTCTTAAAAAATTGATTGCGATTTAATTTTTTGGTTCCAGATTTTAAATCATTAGAAACCTAACTGATGTAGTATTTTTATGATGCGAAAAAATGATTACTTACTACAGAGATAGGCCGAAAAACTCGGACACACAATTTTTAATATAACTTGATAATAAATAAATAATCAAAATAGAACAAATAATATTGTGTGGACAATTAATGATAAATACATTTAATTTATTTCCAAGTAGCTGCTTTTTTGCAACCATTTGTCGTTTCAAACGGTTGTTGAAATTTTCAGCAATGAGGAAGTCTTCTACCTTTAATCCATCCCATTTCCACCGAATCCATTGAATTAAGAAGTCCATACTTTTGCGCTGTTTAGTGCAAATCGTAGACTCCAATGTGGACCATACATTGCAATCATGAGATTGACATTCGATGAGTATTGTGCTCATTCTCCGGATGCTATCCCGTCCAGAAAATGCACCTTAGACCATTCTTCAGTTGATGCGAGTGTTATTCAAACTCCCATTTTACATTGCTGAAGTGCTTTTTCGCTCATGGGAATACGAAAACTTCTAGAATATCCCAATGGTACACTGTTTGATTTATTTTTTACCATTATTTTTTAAACACCTCTCCACCCCATCCACACTAAAAATAGACAGTTTGCCGCTTACGTAAATTTCGCTGCAGAACATGACCGACATTGAATTTTTGCATCCTTCAACAACTGCTGAAGTGCTTGGAGTGTCTATAGACTTGAAAATCTAAGTTTTTGGATGGCCCAGAGTTTCTCACTGCTGAAAAAAATCTCTCTGAGCGCTGACTTGCGGCCTGTTTCAAAAATTTCCAGCTTCTGTTGAGCTGCACAAATTTATTTTCTTCAGTTTGAAGTTGAACTTTTTGGAACTTGTAAGATTTTAGTTCAAACCATATTTTTGCTCTTCGTTACACGAGCCATTCCTAATGGAAAACCTCGAATTTCGTTGAAACAGCTTTTTGATAACCTTGCGACGATTGAAAATGTTCACCATACATTCTCTTTCACTTTCTTGACTTTGACCATCATTTATAAGCTTTTTGAAGGTATAGATAGCATCAGACACTGTTTGCCGAAGCATATTAAGCAGAAGAGTGATTTCATATTGCCTTTTTTCTTGTTTAAACAACTCTAAAATATTATAACTTTTACTTGATATTGTTAAAAAGTCAAAAGCCAATTGTAAACTAAAATGTACATTATAAAATATGTTATAATTGAGCATAGCATGTTTAATAATATGATGGTAGAAAAAATTATTTAAAAATTGAAAAAAAAATCCATTTGATGATGTAATAATAACTTGTTCGATTTTTTTCGGCGAATCGTGTGCAGCAAAATAGTTGAAATTACAAAATAGTCAACGATATTATCAAGAAAATAAATCGTTTGTGTAAATTGTGTAAACTGAGTTCATATATGGCTTCTATCTGTTAATATTCAGATAATCTTAAAATGGATTTCTTTGTTTCATACTTATTATAATTTTTATGTATTGATGCTTTTTTATTATTAAAAAGACGTTTTAGAGATCTAAATGTGAAGTTTTATAAGGGGGATAATTGAATGCTTTCGATTAATTAACTTCAAACAAATAATCTAATTACAAATATTTTATAATAAAATTGCCGTATCCATTATTAGATTTTTATTAATTGACAGAAAGTTAATAAATACAAGAAATTTATTTATTAGCTTTTATTTTTAAAATAATAAATACATGGAATGTAAATTTTTCTTTTTCACAACAGAAGTAAAGTATTTCTTTTAATATAGTGCATTACTAACTTTCTTTGTAAAACACCAAAAAAACTATCTGTTATTTATTATACACGATTTTAATGACTTTTATTTATATTTCATTATTATACGGCCCTTTCAAATGTTTTGCCGATTTAAAAATGCTCTATAGAATATGACATCGAATCAAAGATGAATATGAAAATATAATCCCAAGGTAAGAACTATTAAGATAAAATGAAGCAATCAGTAAGTACCAATTTTTTTCTTTTAATTCTTTTATTCAAATGATAGTCAATACTAAGATTTTCAAAATGTGAACCGATGCCACTGTGAAATACACTTGGAATAGCCGTATTTGCAGTTGATGATGTTGGTGACATAAGAAAAATAACAAATGACTTAGAATTAAAATTTGCTTTTTTTTTCTTTCTATGCTTTTTGTTAAAGATTTTGCATAATATTTCTCAATTTTTATCTTTCAATTTTTCTTTATAAACAATATATCAACCATATGAAATCAAGCGATATATTTTCATTATGAAAAAATACATAGACTTTTAGTAAATGAATGAATCGCTTGCCTGATTATACCGAATGAAATAGGGCTTCTCATGCATTGCAGTTAATTATTATCTCGACAAAACTCGAGCGGAGAAGAATTTGTCTGTATGATTTGTTTTATCACGGTTTTACTCGGCGTGGAAGAAATGAAAAGAAATATGTAACTTTGATTGGCATATTGCCAAGTTTTGTTGTTTTTGCAGTTCTTTTGGCGGGACTGGCTTGAATGTGGATTAGTAATGTATAAAAATGGATAGTTACGTTGAGAAAAAAGTAAAATAATCACGATGATGCAAGATAGCGAAAGCGATGATTTTTTAGATAGTGATTGCTGCTATTGAACTGTGTAATCTGTGCTCCCATAGAAGTGACTATAGAGGTAAACCAACAGGAAAAGAGACCAAATACCAGTATACAGAAAGTCAAGTTTCACTTTGTTTTTTGCCCCTTGTTTCAAAAACTACCATACAAAGACTAATATATAACTTTCTTTAAAGCCGCCAGAGATAACTCGGGATAGTAAACTAATATTAAAACTAGATGCTTTCACATCCATAAAATTTAAAAATTCAACTTAAAACCTGTGCATTTCGTTTTGTTTCATTTCCTTATGTTTATTAATAAAATAAAAGAAATACGATAATATTTTGCAATTCTTTTTCAAAATAAATAAATAAAATAATGATAATAAGGGAAGCGGTGAAAGTAACACTGAGTGCTTATTGAATAATTACTAATATGTTATTGAATTATACTTTATTTTTATTCGTTTAATGAAGCCAATTTTTAATTGAGTAAAACCAGATTTAATGTAATATATTGAATATAATAGAATTTTCTAAATAATATATGTAATTTAAATGCTACATATTTATTTCAATGATAATAATAAAAATAACTAAAAAAAAGATTTCATGTTTACGTATATAGTTCACAAAATGAATTAACTGACAGACGGAAAACAAATGAAGTTTTTGAAAAGTGACTATTTTTTATATACGTCTAAACTCAAATTCAAATTCATTTTTCATTTCTTAAAGAAACAATTCTATTTTTTAATTTCAATTATTTTATGAAACATTCAGTACACAAATGACAAAATTTTTGGTCCTCAATATAATTTAAAACAAGTTATTAATATAGATTAAAATTTCAAAGCAAACCAAAATAATATGAAATAATTAATTAACTAAAATAAATCTTTCCCTTCTCGATTAAACTACATATTATAGTTCTAGAATGCATATTGGGATTTTTTTTTAAAATTAAGAATGTTTTTGAACAAATTAATTTTTTTGGGAAAATAATTTTCTGTAGTTATTTTATTTTATCTTTTCTTTTACTTCGTAATCTATTTATGCAGCGTACTTTATGTGTGGAAAAAATTATATTCCTTAATGAATATTAAAAAATTCCTATTTTCTGAATTATAAAGGCACATTATAAAATATGCGAATAATTTATTCAATTTTTGAATATCGCTTACATGTATTCATTATGAAAAAAATAGTATACAATATTTTTCTTCCTTAGAATATTCGAATTTAAATAAAAATAGATTATTCGCGTTTATATTTTTATTGGAACTATAAAACTTATAACTTCTGATTAAGAAATTAATTAAATATTCCTTATAGAGCGTGGACATTTATATTTATATATTCTTATTCCTCAATTTCTTTAAAAAATGAAAGTGTGACAAAAAGTGGACATAAACCGGATAAAAATTGCATAAAATATTTAAGTCAGATTTTATTAATTTTTTTTTCGGTTTTCACTTATCATGATAATTTTAAACAAAAAGAATTTCTGTTTAAATTAAGTATTACAAAGAGAATATATATACTTTTTTAAATTATGTAAGATTCCCTGTAAGAAAAAAAAATAGTATGGATGATTTCATGTTTTGAAGAAAAGTGAGCTTTAAAACTTCAATATAAATTATTTTTGCTTCTTGGTTTTACCATAGCAAAAAAGAAGTCTCAACTAAAAGTATTTAAATATTTCAAAGACTTTGTTAAGAAATATCCTATACACATTGAAAAACACTGAAAGTGTGAAAAAAGGTAGGAAATATGAGAGCATTTTTACAGTTAAATATGCAAAAAAACTTTTTGTTTGATCTATATCACATACAAATATAATTCTTTTTTTCCATTAAATTTCAATAGTTTGGAAACTAATAATTTAGAAAGAATAATTTAATTTACTAGAAATTTGTAAAATATTTTTTTTTTCAAAATGGTGGATTTTTAATTCAATGTTAGGGATAAAATCTAAGAAATTAGTTTTTAAAATTAGGCTTATAATAATTCTTTAATATTGATTTTGCTTTATAATTCTTTAATGCTGATTATGTGCAAGAGTTGCTTCCGTCTGATCTGCCAGGAAAGGTTTGAATTTCTTGCTCTCATGAAAGTGGAAAATGAATGGACGTGGAAAATTTTGTGAACAGATGAAACCAATTTTCATTTGACAGGATATGTCAATAACCAGAATTGTCGAATATGCGCTACACGAAATCCACGGCAAGATAATCAGTACCAATTAATCCTGAAAAGCTCATGGTATGGTTGGCTTTACTGCCTCATTCCTCCTACAGCCATATTTTTTCTAACAAACTAGTGCTTTCAGTCCTGTTACAGCTAACGTCATTGATCATTGCTATGCTTCTCTTTTGCCCAAATACGTCATTCCAACTCTGCAACAGCGTGGATGTGTGGATAGAGTCACTTTTATGCAAGATGGTACTCCTCCGCACATTGCACATCCCGTGAACCAGCTGTTGAGGCACTATTTAGAAAATGCTCGAATTATCAGCCGTCATTTCCCTACAGTCTGGCAGTCCCGATCACCTGATCTTATTCCGTATGACTTCTGGCTGTGGGGTTATCTGAAAGATATTGTATTCCGTGCTCCAATTGCAAATTTAGAGGAATTAAATAATTTCGCGACACATTCTGCATATCGCCCCGGAGAGACTGCGATCCTTTGTGGAACATGCTGTTTGTCGCTTTCAACTTGTTACACACTATGGTGGACAACATACTGAACATGTTTTGCTTCAGATAGTGATATTTCCGAACTTCTTTGATGAATGGTTCTTAAGCGATAAGTCGCTGCAAAACATTCGAAAGCGATTTGATTTCACTTTCGATGTGATATGTACTGTCATGCAAATAAAACTACTCAACAATTCTAATATGTAAATACGTTTTAATGTGTAACTTACACTTTAACCTTTGTTTTATGAATCATTTCTCATTTCTCGTCTTGATTCTGTCACTTATTCATCTGTTACTCAAATTTAAAACTAATTTTTTTTTCTTCTGCCATACACTTTCCACCTATTTCAATAACATGTCGTTCAAATTTGACTTCATTCTCATCAGTGGCTCTTTTTTATAGCATTTTGAAACTTAAATTTTAATCATAATCACCCTGTATATAGTTATTTCTTCTGTTTAGAGTTGTCAGTTTTTTTGTTATTTTTTGATAAGGCAATATCCAAATCTATCAACAATTTTGGTGTTGATAGATGAAATATATATAAAACACATGTATCTGATAAAAAGTGTTTTTCCTTTTTTCAAATATTACCATGTTTTGAAAATTTTATTAAGTTTTCTATTACACACGTGTTTGTCTTTTGAAATATTGCAAAACTATTTTGTTGAATCTCGAAATGAATATTTGAAGAACAGAAAAATTGCTCTTTCACAGTTATATTAATAAATGAGAAAAACTATAAATAGTTCAACGTAAATATTTTCTAGCGATATTGACATGCATCGTATGTTCTAAAAAGAAATAGTGAGATACCGGATATCATTCAAACATTAGCACATTTTCTAAATTTGAGTAAAGTGTTGTTACTATGGAAACATCACGAATCATGCCAAAGTTTCACTTATATGTATTTATAGAAATGGAAATTCTGCACTCGTCTATAAAACTTAAGCTCAAACGACTGCCAAGTACAGATGAATATATGGAAGAGTGTTTACTCGTTCTGGGTGGATTCAAAACGTTCAATGGGTTTTGATATCTGGAACCTGAATTATTCATTTGCTGCTTCTATATTCCATATTTGCACTGAAATGAGAAAAAAATAAGCACAGCTTGGAAAACACTTCTGTTTGGTCTTTATTAATATAAACAGTCAGAATTGTTGGAATATCTTGAGGAAATTGAATGTTCAAGTATATTTATTTGATATCGAAATCTTTTTTTGTGTGATAGAGTGATTGGCTTTTATGGCCAACCTTTGCCAAACTAGTATTAACTCAAAATATAAAAAATCTAGTCATTACAGGGAGAGGATGTATAGCTAAAATAACTAAGTAAAAATATAAATTAGATATGCATTAAATTGATGTGAAGTAAAAATGAAAATACCTTAACATGGTAAGGTTCGCCAATTATGTCTTTCAAATTTGGATAATCTCTGCCGAAATATTTTTTCTTTGAAAGTGGTATTTAGGGCATTCACATATGACATGCCGAACCGAAACTGTGGTTTTACATTCTGCACAAATTAAAGCTATATAAAAGGAATGCTGATCATGTTCTTAATATCTATTTATATCAGTATCTATATTTATCTATGTACATATATGTAATAATTTTGCATAAGCTATGGTCTAAATGTTGTTTTCTAATCATTCGACCCCCCTTTACCTTCTGTGTTTGTGGGCTATTTATTTTCCCACATACGATGAATCTACAAATTAATTCGTAAAACTATATAAACTCAGTATGTGTCTATGTGATGACTCTTCCCTGTTTTTTACCATCTTATTAATTAAAATTCTTAAAAATAAAATTATTTTATTGAAGGTTAAATTCTTTAAACAACTTACTTCAGATCAAATTTTACACGCACGCACATGCACGTACGTATGCATACACAAACATGCACACACACACTTACTATCTCTCTCTCACACATATATACACAGAGACACACACAAATTAATCTGCAGTGTTTACTTTTTATTTGCACTTTCTAATAGGTTATAATTCACTTAGACATAAGCTCAGATCAGTATGATAAAGCTGCCAACTAAGCAGGCCTGTGCGTGAGACGATGCGCAGAAATGCATCATGTTCAGAAAGGATAATTTAATGAAACTCTTTAATCATTTGTGAATATAGTTTTAATATTTCAACTACTCTTTTTGTTAATCTAACTCTTTTTAACTTTAAATATATGTCTATAAACAATAAAAAAAATTGAATTTTGAATAAACTTTACTTCCTAAATGTATACGCTTAGTTTCAATAATAAAATTCCATTAAATAATGTGGAAAATTATATGAATACTTAGAAACATGTGAAAGGTGATACTGAAATATATATGTGTTGTATATTGTTCTTTGTACATTTGTATATTGTCCTTTAATGTAAAATCAGAATTTCTTCGACTCTGGCTGTAAAATTCTTAGCTTCAAGTAGAGTTTATCTCCAAATATAATGTGACTTGTTACGTATCTTAATATAGATACATATTTAAGTAATGTAAATTATTAATATACAATAGTTGCCATATGGGAATATTTGTATAATAATGCATTATTGTATGAGTTAAAAAAATTGTTACTCATACATTATTATCATTCAGTCTGACTTTTTGACGGATTTAACTTCGATTTAATAGAGAAGAAAAATTTGAGAGTTCAGTTACTTATATCAATAAATAATAAAAATTAATCACAACAGTTGAGGGATAAAATATTGAACAAAACCATATTCTTGCTTGAAATTATAAGCATATTATCGATCTTTCTGAAAATAATGGCGTATTTCAACAACTAGGAATATTTTGAAATTTTGATAATATAATTGCAAGGCATTGAAATGTGTATGTAAGTATTGTTTGAAATATGCAACATCAAACTGGCATCTTAATTTTCATTTTGAAAAAAAAAATGCTTTAAAAGTATCAATTTATTAAAGTCTTCGATTATCTGTTAGCTTTTTTTGGAATTTCTTGTTTTTGTTTTCTTATTAAATTTGTCATATACAAGCCCATTGACAAAGTCAGTGATTTTAAACCGATAAAGCGGCTTTTGTTTTAGTTGTGCCATCTAGGTACCAGAGTAAGCTTTAACAAATCATGTTTTACAATCCTTTTTTCGGGGCATTTCATTCATATATTTCATTCTCTCAACCACAGTTCACAATTTAGATCTGCATCAGAGAGCGATCACCTCTGATCCAGTAACCACAGTAATATTACTATCTCTGCTTGGAGGACTTAGTGACAACGACAGATTTTTACACACATTAACCTCCCCACACAAGGAGAGTCTTAGCAAGTGGGGTTCGAATTTTTGTAAATTCGAACCCCACTTGCTGAAGACTCTCCTTGTGGATGCAAATACAACGCCCTACCAACCAAGCTATCTCAGCCCTTCTTCACAATTAAAAAACGGTTATCATTTTTAATTCCACCTTTTTAATTAATCTGTTTTAATTTGTGCATTATCCCTTAAATTTACAATGGAAGACTTTTCACAACACTGTTTCAGATCTATAAAAAGTAGTCTTAGTCAATAAATTTATTTTTTAAGACCAAAGACAAATCATTGCTTTTCAAAATGCTTATAATCCTTTTTACATTTAATCGCGAGGCAGTTGAATGCACATTTAGCCACTTTTAAGCTGATACTTAAGCCATATTAATGATTCTCCGTCCCGCCCAAAGGCATTCGGAAATATATACTGAATGACCGGATTGCCGCTACAGCGACACTGACGAGAAATGTGATGGAGTAGCTAAGGCCATTACCGGCTACAGTACAGCCCTCCCAGAAGGAAGTACGTCCCGTCATCGATGGGAGGAGTCAGATCCCTCACCTTTAGGGTACCCACCGGATTTGCGAAATACGACCACCATGCCAGAAGCATTTAATTCTCAATTACGAGGTGCCCCCTACCCTGTGGATATAAGCTAATAAGAATTAAAATAAAGGACAAATTACTGTTCCATATAATAAATTTATTCAGTTTCGAGAATATTAGGCAAACAATTTTTTTTTCTAGTTTCAATTCTTTCGATTCCTGTTTTTAGATTCTTCTAGGAATATTTATGCTCCTCATCTACCTAGAAAAAATAAAGAATTCATCACATTTGAAGCATCGAATGCCCAGTTTTTAAAGTAACTGATGAAAGTTGTTTTTATCGAATATATACATTTTAAATGTGCTCTCTCTTCTTGTTTGGAACAGAAGTGGCAATTCATCAGAAAACAAACGCTTCAGAGTATCTCTAGAAATAAAAATAACTATGCCTGAACTCCTGGAAAACATTTGAATTTCCAATTTATACTGTGAAATGGAAACACAGCTGCTGTTGATAAGCTGATTTACAAATAACAGAGGGAAATATTAAAGCTACTTTTTGTAAATAAACAGAGCAGAAATTCACCAACGCTTTTTAAACTGCTTTTTTTATCAGTTGTGTGTTGTTTTCGAATAACTTAGGACTTATTTATTTAGCAGCAATACTGTTCTATAAAATCGGAATAATCAAAAAAGCTCTAAATCCTAAGATAAAGAAATAAATATAAGGTATTTTTAGAAGTCAAGTAACGCGATAATTTGGTTTAGAATAAATAAATTATGCCAAAATTTTTTAGAAATAACTTGTGTAAGAATAACAATCTTAAAAACAATATGCTTATTTTGAATCTTTATATTTTTTATATGAATTTCGCATTAAGTAATTATTTCTTCATGTGCCCAGTGACTGACTTGGGATGAGCAGTGAGTACCCATAAGTTGGGTGTTTTAATGCTACCTTATGTAAGATGTTTTAAGTTTTGCTTTTTACAATCGTGATGGGAGAATAACTAAAAACTATTGACTTTATTCAACTACCGAACTGTTTAACTCTGTTTCGGAGTTTGTTTTAGAGATTGCAAGCATTTTCGATTTTGTAATAATTTCAAGAATTAATTGTTCTCTAACATTATAAAAAACGTTTCGTCAAAACATTATTGTTAATGATTTAATTTTTTTTCTTGGAAGCAATCTAATTATGGATGGAATATCAAAAGTCCTATCATATATGTAAAAGAAATTAGATGTTAGTAATAATTTATAAAAAGGAAGTTTTATAATTTTTTAAGTCAGGATTAAAAAAAAATCTTATATATAATCACTGAATTAACTAACAAAAAAGCAATTCTTTTCGTTCAAAGATTACTTCTCAGTTTTTTAAGTTAGCATTTTCTTAAAGCAAAGCATGATGTAGGTTGAGAAACTTGAACTAGTCCAATATCATTCCATGCTTTCAACATTAAAGTACGCGCAGAGTTATTTAGTTCGTACTAATGGTATTTTTTAATCACTTTATAACAAACTAATTAGTAAATTTTAGTAACAATATGTTTCTATCTTAGCTGCTGTAGATTTTTTTTTAAACTTTGCTTGTTGAACACAATACCGGCGTTCTGGTATAGAAGTAGTGCATCTTCCAGTGACCTGAACTCCTGGGTTCAAGTCCAAGCTCGGACATGGTTGTTCTTCATCTGTATTCTATCTGTGAGGTGTATGAATGGGTCATCCTGTAGAAACGGGTTGCACAAGCGAATGTGTGTGATTGACATCCTCATATGAGCTGGAAGTCAGATTTTCTGCCCTCGGATGTTCAGGGTTCTTTACCCTTAGCAGTTACTGTACTCCCTTTACGTGGTAACATGGACACGGCATCATCCTTGAAAATGATAAACGGATACAAACTTATAAATTTGAATTAAACATAGATTGGGACAGTTTCTTTTTCAAATGCTACCTAGATGTTCTAAGATGGTTTGTCTGTATGGCAAAATTTATTCTCTATCATGACTCTTCGACTAATGAATTGTCCTGAATCTGCTAGATCAGATGAATTTAATAACAGTAAACATGATGAATTAAAAACGGGAATATAATGAAGTAAGTAATTTGAAAATTATTTCAGCAGGTTCATAAGTAAATATCTTTTTTTTTTCAAATCAGACTTCATTCAACTTAACGAGGTGTGGGTATTAATTATAACAAATATTGTTACTGTAGAACTACAAACATGAATACGAAATATGGTAATTTTGTATGTCTATACATGTTTGGTATTAGCATTTAATTAAATAATTTCTTCCTTTATCATCTACTCAAAATTCAGCCTTTTAACACTTTTGTTCTAATCTTCGATTGTAGAAATGCTTAGTCCGAGCAACCATGTTAAAAAAAGCTCTAAGAGTCTAAAAGAAGTGTTAGAATGTTAAAACGAATATGAAATTTTTTTGAAGAAACAACATTATTATAAAACATACTTAAAATTTTATATAAATGTTATCTTAAAAATCTAGACATAATTTATTAGATCTTGCAAAAGATGTAAATAGTTTCTAATTGCTTGAAAAGTTCAATAAGGTTACCGGGGAGGTTAATGATGGCCTATTTCCTGGCTAAATAAGAATGATTATGACTTTTGCCAGAGCCAAAAGTCATGCTATTTTATCGAGCTGTTTTTTTAGCGAATGGCCCGATTTCTTCTCTATTCTTCAGATTTTGCCTCGAAAACTTTTTTTATGTCCTCAGAGAAAAAAATTAACTTTATTTGAGATTTTAGATAAAATAAATGGGATGGAGCTGTTGATAAAATAAATGTGAGAGTGCTTTGGAGAAAGGACCTATATTTACTTAAAAATATTGGAGTAAAGTTTAAAGTAATGAGTATGTTGAAAACGAAAACAAGGAAATTATAAAAAAATGAACGTTAAATAATTACACCTTAAAGATTTTTTCTTGCCAACCATCTCTTTGCTGTAGTACAAAAGCCAAACAAGAATATAAAAATAACAATAAGGAATAAGATAAGAAAAAAATATAAGATAATATTAAGTAATAAAATAAACTATAAGGTAAGTAATATGATAAGATTAAGTAATAAAATAAAATATAAGGTAAATAAAAGGTTTTTTTATCAACCTATTTCTCTAAATCAAATTTAATTTTATCATGAGAAATAAAAGAATTTTTACTTATATCAGTTTTACTGCATAAATTCACAAAATGAGTTGAAGATGATACATATCGAGTTAAAAAAACGGTATATTTTCTAATGTAAATTTTTGTCTATCAAGCATTTAGACATTTTTTTCAAGACAAGTTTAGAGAAAAACATAGGAAAAAAATAATTTTAAGTTTTTTCAGTTGTTTATTTTCTTTATAATGAGTCAAAATTTTATTTAAATATGTGAGATTATTATTTTATTTTTATTGAAACATTAAAATTGGTAAAAGTCTAATGATACGATATAAAAATTCTGCAAAAAATATATGGCCAATGCTTTTCTAATGAACATTAAGAAAAGAATCAAATTCAAAGCTAAAGTAAAAGAAATTTATTTTTCATTTTTTCCCTCTTTAACAATGATATGAACCCTTTTTGGATTAATCTGCAAAAATTATTATACAGTAGTCACACTGCACTTTAAAGCAACACTTTTATTTTTATTTCATTTATTCATTTTGTTATAATTATTTTCTCTTCAATATTTATAAATATTATTCACTATGGTTAAGTTTCCAAATATTTATTCCCTTTCTAACTTTTTTTTACTGTACAGCATAATTATTCTTCTTGAAGGATATTTGCACTTGGATTAAGATTTCCTGTTACATACAAAATAAATTGAAGCAAACTCAACTGGTGCAACATGGTTCATTTTGTGTCCTTACTCAAATTATTAAATTCTTAGTCTTGTTTTTATTTTCTAAGAAAAGAGAGATTCATTGTACTCCGACTTCTTTGCAAGAATTTCATTTTGATTTATATTCATGAAGAATTTGTCACATATACTCCTTTACTCCGATTGTTTCTTTTTAAAATTCCAAATGAGAAATATGTTAACTGCATTCAAAATTTATTTGAACTAAAATATTATATGGATTATAATGCTTCATTATTGTAGAGTAACTTTTGTTTCATTTGTTAACTGAGGCACACGAAATAATTCTTTTTCTCTATCTTTTCCTTTAATTCATCTCGAAAAGACTTGAAAAACAAGCAAGCAATTATTTTAAGTATTGTTAAGACTATGCAATTTTACAACTATATTGTGAAAGCACTCACTAAAGTAAGGATTTTGGGATTCTTAATTATAGACATTATTATTTTTGCGAGTAATTCTGTTCATTTGCAAAATGCTTTTTATATCGAATTTATACAGATAAACATTAAGGCGTAAGAAATTCACTCTAATCTTTCTCTCAAAATTCATAACAATGAAGGATAAACTGAAAAAGAAAAAAAAAATAATTAATACAAGTTTCAGCAAAGTATTGATAAGAATTGTTTTGAAAAAGTAATTTATTCTAGGTATCAAACTACATCACAGACGTTTTATCAAATTAAGAAACTAGAAGAGTTTTTGGTGTTAATTATGCTGAGTTCTACAATGCAAAAAATTATTATGATTAATCTCAAATTAGGATTCAGTTAATTATTTCCGTTTCTGTAAGGGAAATTTAAAATATTCATATGAATCATAGATTTATATTCATTTAATTTTTTGCTAATTTTTCTCATATAATAATTAATTAATTTCAAATTAAATATATCAAACGAATTCCTTTTCAGCAATAAGATAGTGAAGAATATGCTCACCATGTGTTCAACATCCAGAATACCCTAAAATGTGTGACAATACTATTAGGTTATTACATACATTTTTTCAAAATAAAGAAACATAGGTTAGTTATAGTATATTAACGTCCCGTTTCCTAAAGCAACATCAGGCCTATTTGGGATGGACCACGTAATTTTGAATTGCAATCAGATGACGAGGAAGACACTTGACATGGAACCCCCTCTTTACACCACACTAGCGGGAGGATGTATGGCCTGACGGATTTAACGTGCCCCCTTACACGACAGTTCTTGGACGGAATCGGATCTCGAACCTGATTCCGGAGCCGAGACCTTATCACCAAGTCACCTCGGCCCAAAGAAAGATAGGAATGACATTTCAAAACCTCTCTAAATTTTTATAATATTAATAGTTAGTTCTATGACATTTTAAATAAGTTCGATTATTTATAAGCGTTATAAAGCGCAAAAATATAAAGTAATAAATGCGAAGAGAAAAGCGTTGTGACTCATATTTTTATATAAAAATTCTGAAATATTTTGAGAAATGCAGTTTTAAAATTAGGTAGGGGAAATATCACGTGTTGCAATAATCATATATTTTATACTTATATTTAGATTTCAGTAAATTATAAAAAATGAATGGAATATTAAAAGAACAAAGATGTCGAATTCCTATGAATGGCTCTGTCACCTTGTGAATTTAAATTTTGGATTTTAAGATGTCACATTAGCTACGAATCATTAAATAAATAAAATACAATAATTTTATTATTTTATTTTAAAATATAAAATATTTTTAATATAATAAAAACATTTTCAATGTGTTAAATGGATGATGATTAAACAATATGCACATCAAAGCAAATATTATATAGAAATTGGAATTTTAAAATTTCCTGCCCATGAAACACGCACAATTTTATCTTTTTAATAAGTGTAAATGAATTTTATTTCTTATTATATTCATAATGGCTTCGTTTCGTAAAACACTATTTTCAACATTTCATGTTTGATAAAAAAAATTGTCTTTATTTAAGTACTGCAATAAAACAGTTTTATACTTACATTATAGAAATATTTCTTTACATCATCTGAAATTTTTTAATATGTTAAATTTATATGGAAATAAACCTAAATAGAAATGAAACGGTTCATATCGGTAATACATTTAAAATTATTTTTATGTTTTCAATAACTATGATGCTTAACATTTCCGAACTCGTGGACATAACGGAATGCGTAAAAATTTGAATACAAATTTCAAACAAGTTCATTTCAGTAAAATTGTAGAAAAATAATAATATAATTTAAAAAAATATATACTTTTTCTAAAATGAAATCGATTTACTGTCATAGGGAAGTGGTTTTGTATTTAGAAACGTGAAAAAACATTAACGCGTTTAGTTTACACAGAAATCAAATTTCTGTCTTATTAGTGATAAGCCTGAAATTTGGTGATTTATAGACTTCTCTCGCTACTAATCAGCTGAACCCGGCAGTGCAAGTTCTATACTAATGGGCTGGTTTGAGACTAGTTTATTTTACAAACGAATAAATGAGAATGCAAAACGAGGATACATTTATTGATAACTTGTTTCATAACCTGCAACCTTGTTTGAAACATAAACCTGTCTACAAACGACCCATTAATATAGAGCTTTCACAGCTGGGTTGGTAATGGAATGGTTAAAATGAAATTCTCTTGAAGCCTTATGTTAACACAAACGCAAATATCTGTAACAGACATTTGAGAATAAGTTTTGGATAATTTTACCTTAATATTCCTTACCAAGTAAATAAATGTTGCACAAATGGAAAATAATTAACTGTAGCCCTGAGGTAATCGGCTATGCTAATTGCTTATTCTATAAGACAGTCTCTTCGTCTATACTGATGAATTTCTTTAATTAAATGTATTTTGCATTAAGACATGTGTAAAGGAAAGTTATTAACCTTCAGAGGACATAATCTTTTCAAAAAAGTGTGTTGAAGCTCTTATCTTTTCCCTAAACTTACCATCGAAGATAATAATTTTAAATCAGTATCCATAGTGTCATTAGAAAATAATTTTTGAAGACATTACTTATGAGCTTACTATTGGGCAAAAGCTGTAAAATGCACCTATCAGAGTCCCTCTCAATTAAATTTTTAAATGGTAAAGATAACTTTAACTTTTTTATTATGCAAGAAAATTTCCTAATTCATTTATAATTGAAAAGAAATTCTTTTTTGTAAAGAGAAAAAGAACATATTCCATGCTTTCAAACTTAAATTGTCAGATAAATAAACATAATAAACATCTAAAGCGCATGTGTATTAGTGTTAAACGTTCTTTAAAGAAGTAGAGGAGATGTGCTTTAACATTTTTTTTCATTTAAAAAAATAGTTAAACCAATTATCTGTGGCAAATTTTATCTATCATCAAGGTTTTTAATTAAAAACTGTAAATAACACTGACCAGGAAACATAATAGAATGGTAGAAGGTAAGAAAAGAGATCACAGAAAAGCATTTTGAAATTTTAAAGTTTCGGAAATAAAATCGCCAACATAGCGCTGTGGTTCTGAAGGAAAATAACAGACCGCATATTTAATTCGAATTATTTTCAAAACCTGGGTTAGTGAGAAACTTTTACTAATATACATATTTAGATTCCAATTACAATCTTTTCTCTTTTTTATCAATTTTGAAGCAGTTATCTATTCTTCCTTTTTTCTTTGCTCATATGAACTGGAACGTTCTTTGTATTTATAAATTTCTGTTATACTTGATGATTTAATGACATTAAATCCATCGGTTAATGTAGACAGATATACATTTCCTACATACAGGTATTTCCTAGATAAAATATGAAGTTTTTTTGTATAAGTTTATAATGATGAGAATCATCGTGTTTAGTATAACCAATTTGAAGTTTTATAAAAATTTGTATAAATTTAAGTCATTAAATGCCAATTTTCAAAAAGTTTTAGTTTTTATTTTAAATATTAATATCCTATTACTAATTTCGAATAGTCTTAAAACCAGAAATATGGTTAAAATATGTTTACACCATATTTTTCTAAAAGTGTGCTCAAAACGTGTTTGAATACTTTAACCTCTTATGGATTGGTTTGATGGACAGGAAATATTTTTGATGATACTCAAGAGTTATCTAAACATATAATTCATTTATCTCATCAGTTAAGTGTAATATTCTTCTGAATGTCATAACATATCTTCAATAAAAATAATCTTTCATAAATTACCATTTTCTTTAAACTATCTCAGATTTTAAAAAAGTAAATCCCATCTCTCTATACATATTTTGAAAGCTTTAGTCTAATTTGTTTGTAGAGTAAAAATAAAATAACGAGTAAATTTTTCTTTCTGAAATATTTCGCAATAATTATTTCTTTTTATTAAAACAATATATATCAATGTATCTCTATTTATCTTATTCTATTTTAGTAAATAAAAAAAAATAAAAAACGCAGATTTATCTGCTCTTAAATATTTTGCTATCATTATTTAGCCGAATTATTTAAACTCTTTGTTTATATATATATTTATTTTCGTTTTCTCATATAATAATCGTTTTTGTTGCATATTACATGCATCAGATTTTATATAAATAGTCTCAACATTTTTATTGATGAATGCATTCGAAAATCTCTCATTTATGTTTTTTATTCTTATTTCTAATTAGTACCATACATTTTTTAATGTTTTAAAAATAAAATCTTATTATGAAAACTCTGTTTTAATCTTAAGATAATATACTACAGTGATCTGAAAAAAATAGAATAGCTCTGTTTTGTTTAAGACATTTTTGGAATATTTAAAGCTATATTAATAAAAGAATTTTAAATCAACCAAATTATTTTAAAGAATTACTAAAAGCAATTACTTTATATTGCGCTAAAATCAACACTGCAGTCCTTGAAACCTTAATTTCATTCACTAAAAAGTGACTATTTAAATAGGCTTTTCAAAGAGGTTAATTACAAACTGAATGAAAATTTGTTTAATAGGATGTTTCTAAAACAAATTCCAAAAAGATTTGCAGATTTTTCAGATTTCAATATTTGAACTTAAACAAAAAATCTGCTGTTTCTAATAAAGTTTTAATTACGATTTCATTTTTGACATTAATGACGAATTTTATTTTGGGATGTCATTTAATTTTTAATGAGCATGGAATTTTACTTTTGAAGTAACTTTTAAATATTTTTGAGCTTCGAATAGTTCTTATGCAATATTTATCCATCGCTTTGAAGAATTTTTGAGTTCGCAAAGTTCTAGTTGGAGATGTTAAATAATGTTATCTTTCGAGTAAGCGAAAGTAAATTTTAGGGCAGGAAAATATTCTTTTAGTTTTACGGTCTTAAAAGAGATAACATAAAATTTTGTGATTCAATCTGCAGTGTTCATTGCCATAGAATTTACGGTTTTTTTCCTGCAAGAAAAATATTTGAAGTGATGGAATAAAGTTTTTATTGTTTCTTACAATTTATTAAATTTTAATGAATAATTTGAATTAAAGCACCACACGTATTTGTGACATCAATTTTAAAGCATTGCTTGTGTTTTTAATACTAATTTTAAAACATTGAATATATTTTTAACTCTAATATATGCTTCTTTTTTTAAATTATGGAATGTACCAGAAATGTGTTGATATGCATTAATTAGTGAAACCGATTTCTCACATTAATTCAGATAATGGAGCTCAAATAATGAGTATTTTGTCGATATATTTGATTCTTATGTTGTGATCTAAATTTTATTAAGGATTCTCCTGTCAAATATAGGAATAATGTTATTATTGGGTTGGGGAATAAGTTCGTAGTGTTTTTATCAAAGACTTTTATTTAAAGAAAATCATTAGTAATAGCAATCAATTAATAGATTATGCATTCTCCGCAGCTGTTTACGATCTCCTTCTAGCTCTCGGCTGATTTGTAGATGCCATTCCTCCAAAAATCGGCCAGTCTGGTTTTTAAGGCCCTCTTTATTGTCGAAGGTAACGCCCCTCATAAAGTTCGACAGGAAGAGGAAAAGATGGTAATCCGTTGGTGCAAGGTCCGGAGAATACGGTGGATGTTGAAGGACCTCCCATTTGAGCTCTTGGTGGGTGGCGTTGACGACTTGTGCAACATGGGACCTGGCATTGTCTTGAAGGAGTATGGTTTGACCTTGTCGATGGGGTCTTTTTGGTCATATAGCCTCTTTCACATGGTGTAGCTGGGCTATGTAGAACTTCTTGGTGACCGTGACATTCCTTTCGAGCATTTCTCAGTACACCATACCCTCCTAGTCCCATCAAACACAGATCATGGTCTTATTTGGATGGAGGTCAGTCTTGGCCATTTTTGTGCTGCAGACTTGCTTATGACACCTTCTCCGTATTCGTTGCAAATGCCCCTTTCTGCTTCAGCAGCTTTTTGGCCTCGATGAAAAGCAAAGAAGAGCATATGCCGAAAATGTTAATTTTTTTTCTCCTGGATATTCCATTTTTAAGTCTTAAAAGTGATTAAAAGTTAAATTATATAAAAAGACGATTAGCACAGTTTTGTAGAGCAGAAAGAGCTCTATCGGATGAATACTATACACTTTGTCAAGCAGCAAAAAATCGTTGTTAAACAACAAAAATATAAAAAAACTACGAACTTCTTCCCGAACCCAATAAATACAGGATCAAGGATATTCGATTATTAAATTAAACTGAAATGATATTTATCATATGGTTTTTATATATATTTTTATATATTTTTTATCATATAATTTTTATTATATAGTTTTTATATATTTTTTTATCATATAGTTCTCTTAAAATTATCATATAGTTATTTTTCGTAGATCTCTAAATAAGCCAGAAATAACTTCCATTACTTTCATTTATAATTAAAAATTTTATAATTCAGTATTCAATAGTGGATCTTTTATTATTTTCCTTCAACAGAAATTGTTTCGAATAACAATCTACAAATTCTTCTTTCTTACATTTGATTTGATTTTTATGGATGATATGATTAAAGCTCTGTAGTCAATTTTATCATTCTCTTTTTAACTATGGAATGTATCTTAAGTTTAATGACTACATGAAAAATCATTTTTAAAATTTTTTCAGAAGATTAATCCTAAATAATAATTATTTGTATGTACGTTTTCTCTTATATTGTTGTCTGAGATATTGATACGAATTCTTCTTATGAAATATTAGAATAATTTTACGATATGCAATATCAAAAGTGCAGAAAATACTCAATTCTTGGCTCAAAATGATGCGATTGTAATTTTTATTAGAATTCTTAAAATCAAGTTATTGTGCTTATTGTTGGTAGATCTCCTAACAATATTTAGATCTATAATTATTGTTAGTTGATCTGGTTCTTGGGTAAACCAGAAATAAGTCTCATTATTTTTATTTGTAATTTATTAATTCTTTATTTACTGTGCTCTTTGCGTAATTATGCAGTTATAATTTTTAATCCGTCTGAGGGCATTGACGTCTGTTTGTTGTGTTCATTTTATCTACTATTTTGCAAAACATTTTAATAAAACGAATTGCATATAAGCAATTTTTTTAAATTACTAATTTTAGCTCGTTTTAACAAAATTAATCCTATATCATCTGAACGTTTATTTTTTACTAAGTTCATAAAGAGTTACACAATATTTTCATAAAAATTATTATTTGATATGTAATAGAAGGCTTAAAATATATAAACATAGAGTTACTTTTTTTATTGATTTGACAAAAAAATTACGTAGCTAAATGGAAGATAAATAATTCATCACCAAATGTTATCAATTCGAATGAAATAAAACTGTTTCAATAAAAAATGTCTTCCATGTCCAATTCTTTGATTCTATTAAAGGGCCGTGGTGGCTTGGTGGTAAAGTCTCAGCTTCTGAACCGGTGGGTTTCAGGTTCGAGACTCGATTCCCCTGAAAAACAGTCGTGTGAGGGGGTCTCTTGCACGTTAAATCTGTCAGGTCAAATGTCCTTCCGCTGGTGTGGTGTGGAAAGTGGGGTGTCAGTTCAGGTGTCGTCCTCATCATCTGACCGTGGTTCAAAATTATGGGGTTCGTCCCAAAATAGCCCTCTTGTTGCTTTAAACGGGACGTTAATATAACTAAACTAAACTAAACTTGACTCTATCAAAAAAATTAAATTAATTTTTATGTTCTGACTTTTGAAATTTTTTTTAAAACAATGGTGCTTTGGTGGATAACTCTTTGGTTGTAATAATCAACAAGTTACTGAGTTCACTTCAGATCCGGCACAGTAAATATGAGAGAATTTAAAGACTTTACATCCATTGGTAATTAAATTTTGAAATATTGTTTGATAATGAATCTAAAACGCTCCACGCTTTTGTATATATATTAGAGTGGTTTCATTCGTCAAAGTGGGAAGCAGAGGAAATATGAAAAAAAGGAGATGTATACATCTAATAACTCGGATTATTCACAGATTGAATTATAATAATATAGTCAAAAACGACATGATATTCATATGCACGCGAAAAAAATTTAACAAAAAAGTGTCTAATAGGACTAAAATAAAGGTAAAAGAATAAAGAAGAATTCCAGAAAGGCGCTTATTCTTCCGCGTCTCTCCCCTCAGTGAGATAGAATCGTCGATAAGTGGCCTTCTCAGAATATTGAAACGAACAGTATGAGATGTTGAATGTTGCCCATTTCTTTTCTTCGTACTACTGAATGCAATTGCAAATGAAAATCTAGGTAAATAAAATCTGATTTTTATTTAGATGTATGTAATTATGAATAATATAAATAATTTCTGTCAGCTTCCATTTTATTAATACTTTTAATTTATATTTATTATGTTTAAATTGTTTGTTATTATTTCTATTTTATATTATGACAGATTTTGTTCATGCTGTTTCATTTTTTATTCAATGTGTTAACTGGAATATAACAACTAATTTATTTTTTCATTTATACAAGCAAAATAATTAAGTTTTTTTAAAAGTAAGAAGTGAATAAAACTATTTGATAATGTACATATCGTACTTTGAATTGAACCTAGGGAGCATGCAATTTGTCACTGCACTTATATATATATATATATATATATATATATATATATATATATATATACGTGTGGGTGCGATCTGAATACTTATTATTAATGATATACGATATTTAATTATTTGAATATGTATTTGGTCATTTCATTAATATCTTAAAAGAAATTCTACATTTCATAAACGTGTAGTTGGAACTTTGGGATTCATTTCCGACGAATATGTTTCGAAGTTTTAATTGGATTTGTGCAAAAAAGACCCAAAATTATTAATTGAGATACATATTACACCCACCATCTGAATTAAAAAAAAATATGGTATCTAAAAAGTGTTGTTAAAATAATAAACCAATAAAACAATTTCAAAAATTCCATGAGTGTCTCGCTTCAAACAAATATCCATTTCTTTACTGCTCATATTATCTGATACAATTTACACATGCTCATTTTGATTCATTTGCAAGGATATAAAATAAAATTATATTTCACAATGCTTGTATCATCTGATAAAATTTATCGATGATCACTTTGATGTATTTGCAAAGATATAAAATAAAATGATATTTTTAAGTGATCATATCGTCTGACTCAATTTATATATGCTCATTTTGATTTATTTGCAAAGATATAAAATCAAATCATGTTTTCCAATGCTTGTATCATCAAATGAAATTTACACATGCTCATTTTGATTTATTTAATTTCAAAGATATAAAATAAGATAAAATTTGACATATAAGAACTAAAGTGTATTTAAAAAGGGAAAGTAAAGTGTATAAAATATTTTCTGAGAATATTTTATTTTTGATTTACTTTTGTGCATTTTTTTTTATTTCTTTTTCACTCGATTGTCAGAATAAATGTCTGCATCATTTCCGTCACTGAAGGCACGGGCAAAATCTTTCGGATCTCTCAGGTATCTGTTTTCTACGTAATTGCGGTCATCATCCAATCCTGGAGACCACAGGCTGTCCTCCTCAGCTAACAGAGCTGTTACCAAAATGAGCAGAATCTAAAAAAGAAAAAGAAGAAAAAAAATCATTTCCCCCAGTCTGGTTGCTGACAACCGGTCGTTAGAAATAAATGGCGCAGTTTATGGTCTTATTTGCAATTCTTTTACCAAGTATGAAGCATCAGTGAATGTCGCCTATTTCGAAATATGCTTTATATAAAGAGTGAAAAATATTTTTATAGCTCTTATTTTGTACCTTTCATGTAAAAAAGTATTTGCAAGTATAATCATTTGCTTAGTTGTGGGCATCTTAATATAAACATATTTATATGCTGATATATAGATAAAAGTTGTATTTGGTTGCGAAAACTGTAAGGCATTTGTAAATACAAAATACATCGAGACGATTTATTGGCAAATAAATAAAGTAATGATAAATACAAACATTTGGTACAAATTGTTAATAATATGAATGAAACTTTAGTGTTTCGAATTTAGAACATATAAAAGTTTATTTATGACAAAAAATCAAGTTTAAAGACTAAAACCCAGTTTGTCAAAATTAAAGGTTGATTGTCAGATGCATCAAACTTAGAATTATTATAATTTTAGAATGAGATTCCGTAGATGTAATATGACAATGTTAATCATATTGTACTGTAAGAAAATTTTAAAAATTTCTTGGAAAAATAAATTTTATGTCACTTTATTCATGCCTTTCGAAAATGAGAATTCTCTAACTCAAAACAAAATTTTTTATTAGATTTAATCAGGATTTTATCCCTTCTTTACATTATCAAGTTTTTCCCATTATACTGCTATTTTTTACTTGAATACAAACTTATAATTGCGTTTACCAATCCAGATTTTCATTGTTGATTGAGAAATGAGCAAATGAATGAAATGGAACTACATGATTATTTCTGAGTTGATATTTTATTTTCTGAAGCATTTAAAAATGTCAAGTTGAAATTGGCTGATATTCTCTGATAAGAACAGATAATATTGAAAAGAAAAACATTGCTTCTTTAGTTTGATAAAATATGTAACAAATGCTAGGCAAACGCGGAAGAAGTAAAAGCTAAATTTTTATAATCATATTTTCTGGGACTGAAATTAACATTGAAAAATTAACTCACTAAATAAGAAATTCACTCCTAAATTAATTTTTTTAATTTTAGTTATTTGTTATGAAAAATGCAATTCTTATTATTCAGTAACGAGAAAAAAAAAAAAAAAACCAAAACGTTCGTAACAGTTGGATCGCAAACGTGCCTTTATATAGTTACGGGTGTATGCAAAATATTCTATTTCTACACATATTTTTTTCAACTGCATATTCTGTTTATTCTACTGAATTTTTAAATATCATGCATATTATATAGTTTTCAAAGTTATTTTGCTAAATATTTTCTGTAAAGAAATAACATCAATTTCTATTGGAAATAGTTTTCTATATTTTTTAATCAAATGTTACATTTATAAGGCTGTTCTCAATTTATATGTATTAATCTAAGAAAACCTTTATATATATATATATATAAAGAAAACTGAAAAAAAAATCTGACTACATTTCCTTATGTAAAAACGTTTTAGTGATGATTCGTAAAGAATAATTAAAGCTTATGCTTATTTCAGTCTGTCAAATGTACTTGAATATACTCCCAAAGAAATAAAATTATGAAAACACTAGCTTTTACCCGCGACTGCGTAAAAGTAGACATTTTGCTGAGTGTGTATTAGACGATTTAATTAATTCCGTTATTCCAACACCGTTTATGACGCTTCGGCTGATTTTGATGTAGCTAGTCACTTCGCTTCCTTAATTCTTCTAAATTTCGATTGAGGATTCAACTCTCTACTTCTAGTTACTCTCATAGCCCGAGTTTGATTACTCATTTAAATTAGAGATTAGATTTGATTTGATTTTTCCGGGTATTTCGAAAAACTATCAAAGAATGACAATTCAAAAAGATTAAAACTATCCTAAAAACAATTACTTAAAACTATAAGAATATACGAAAAATATATAGCAGAAAAATACAACTTAACCAATTTTAAAATATACAATTAACCTAAAAACAATTTATTTACAGTATGCACCTGAAATAAAACAAAACAGTAAATCAAGTCCGTATTTAAAACCAAGCCAAATCCATTTTATTTATTGATCGAGATTGAGATTGCTACAACAGTATAATACACATAACTTTTAAACTTTTAATTTAAATGACACAGTTGTCAACAATCCCTCTTGAACTTTCAACGACAGCTGGCATTACGAAAATACCTTAATTTCCTACACCAGTTAGGGTGACGCAATGCAGATTAGAAATTTTTTATTTCCTTCATTCTGTTTTCTTTTAATTTAAAAGTACTTCAGAATGAATCCGAAAGATCGATTAATTAATAATATTTGATTTTAAATACAGCAAAAAATAAGAAAATAAACAGAATCATTTGAAATAATTGGTCCAAATTCTGCTAAGCCTAAACTGACTACTTTTGGGACAAAAACAGGAGCCTTACTCCTCTTTGGCGGGATTCGGCCTCAGATTTCGGCATGAAAATTAGTTTTTAATTAATAAAAAATTAATC
This sequence comes from Argiope trifasciata, assembly GCA_026543055.1. NCBI lineage: Eukaryota > Metazoa > Arthropoda > Arachnida > Araneae > Araneidae > Argiope > Argiope trifasciata. Next base: position 2,943,224 of record JAPMOQ010048382.1, read on the forward strand.
ATTCAATTAACCAGAGTAAAAATTAGCATATGTTCTAGTCCTGACTATAATCTATCTTTGTGCAAAATTTCATTCAATTCCGCTCAGCCGTTCTCGCTTGATTGAGTGACAAACATCCATCCATCCAAACGATCAAACTCTCATATTTGTAATATTAGTGTAGATTTTTTAGAAAAACTTCAAAAAAAGTTGATTAAAATTGGTGAAAATATCAAAATAAAAGTTATAATTATATATCTTATTCTCCTCTAAATTAAAGCATTCTATAACTAATTGAACTGAATTCAAATATATTTTAATATAAAAATATTTATATTTATTTTAGTTATGTTTTTATATAACTCTCTAGTAAATAAATTCTTAGATTTGTCTTCCATATTTTTAATATTCAGTGAAGTATTTGATTAAAATATTTATCAAATTTGGAAACAAGTGCACACACACGCAAGATTTAAACTGAAGAAAAAAAAAACAGATTTTTACTTTTTTTATCATTATATAAAATTGCTTCTATTATTTTATAAAACCGTTTTATAAAGCAAAATAAGACTCATTTAGAAACCAAAAAATAGGAATGAGACATATTGTTTTTCTTAAAAATTATGCATAGTTTGTTTCATAACTTAAGAAATCTTATAGATTTTTAAAATAACAAGAATATATGATATATATAATGACCACATAGTAATTATTTATGGATTTTTAAGACTACTTCATGATTTACAAAATCTAATTCAGGATTCTGCTTATAATACGGAAAAAATAAATATAAGTAAAAATATTTTATGTGCTTGAAAAATGTTAAATGCTAAATGTCTGAAAAAGTGTTACGAGGTAAATCTGTATCAAGCTGATTTTCTACGAAATATGATGAAATTATTGAACCAGATATTTCGAATACAGTAGATCTAATTTCAGCTCAAATCAGAATTGTTTCAATTTATTCCATCCTTCCTCTGCAGTTTTTCGACTTTTCGTATCAAAAAATTATATTTTAAAAGCATCAAGGAAAAATTATATATTTTTTTTTCGTTTTTATGCTAAATAGCAATTCTTAGATACATTATCTTCCCTTACAACAGCATTAACTGCACACTTCAAATTTCATTTGTCACAAAAGAAATTCAGTTCATTAATAAACAAGTCTGAGGCCCTTAGTTTCAGTTCATTCTCATTTTTAAGTATATATTTTATTTTTCTATATAATGACGAAGAAACGTAACATTAATGAATCTAAACTTTATGGACAGTTTTAACATTGAGACAAATCATTGAGACAAGTTAATGCGAAATCAAAAGAGAAAAATGCCATGTATAATAACTAAGCCAAACATTTGAGTTTAATAAATACCACCTTCGTGTCAAATAATTTAGAAAAATATATGAATTTATGGTTTGGTTAAAAGAAAGGAATTTTGTAACATTAGTTTTACTATAATAAATGTACTATAATTATATCGTTGCATATTTTCAACTCTGCGAATATATTGAATATCAAACCTTCTTTATTTACTTCAAACTTTCAATACATATGAAATTAAAAAAATATATATTGCTGAATTAACATTTGATTTTCCATGTATTAAAGGTTTTGCAGAATGTAGTTCTTATTTGCAAAATAATGACTGCATCTTGCTGTAAATGCTATCATAAACGCTATTTTAGTGCTTGATTTACCTGATACAAATGACTGGTACTAAACCAGTACATTACATCATCTCATTACTGGAAATAACTAGAAAAATTGCTTAAAAAAGGAAGGAATAACTTGAAGTATTAAATTTGCACTTCAATCACTGCACCATAATTGCATAATTGAACATTTTCAACTCCAAGACTATTTCTTATCTCAAACTTTTTTTTTTATTTACTTAGAAATTTCAGTGCTTAGGAAACTCATTCAAAAACACATTGCTGAACTGACTGTTGGGTTTATTTTCCAACTGAAATCATACTTTCATTCCATGCAAATTAATGACAATATTCTACTGCAAAATAAACAGTACCTTAGTTTCATTAAACTGTTGAAAACATCATCAAAGATGTAAAGTATTCTAAAGATATATCTTTACGGAAAATTTAGTTACTTTGACGATCAAAACATACGGTTTGAAAACTTCAAATGGTTCTTTGAAATAATTCCTCTGTATCTTTAGTAGCTGGATGATATGGTGTGATAGAGCTAATTAAATGGTTTTTGTAAACGTTTGAAATGATTGTTACCAGAATTTGCTGAAATATTTATTTATATCATTGTAAATATTTGAACTGCGCTCGAAGAAACAAATGAAAATCAATTCGTAATTATGATGGAAATAGATGAATTAGGAATTTAAATATTAATCTGTTTACGAATAAAAATTAAATATATTTATATGTGTATTAAAAGTTTCGTTTATTATACATTCTTTATCAAAGTATTTCTCAATACATAGTTATTAAGCATGCTTATATATTTTTGAATCTATCTATTTTTTCAGATAAAGTGGCATTTTAAATTTCGAGATTTTTAAAGAAAGACCCATATTTACCCATCACCATTTTCTAAAATTATCGAAACAGAATTTTTTTGTAACTATTTCATCTATGTAATACAGTAAATGCAATTTTTGGTTTTTATTGAAGTTATTGATTTAGTCCTGTTAAACAGTACAAAAACTGAAATGCTAGAGAGAAAATAAAGACTATAGATACTAGATTTATACTGTACAGTCTGAATATATATGTGCACTACTAAACCTGGAAATAGATATGTATTGATAAAATACATATATTGTACTGTAACTATGGAAACATCACCTGGTGAACAGAAATTTTACCTACATGGATACCACCACAAATTTATGGAAATAGAAAATCTACATAATCCACAACATTCAAAATCCAAATACAACTAGGTATAGATGAATAAAAGGACAAGACCTTCCAAATGCATTATAGATTCAAAGCAAACATTGAATTTTTGATCGATATTTTGAAATATTCATTTGCTACCGCTTTATTCAATTTGCACCGGGTTAATGGAAAACGCACATTCTGAACAATTATAGGAATTTTATAGGAATTTACATTTGAAATTAAACTTAAATATATACTTCGTTTTAGAATTTAAAATATTGTAATAATGAATAATAAGTACAAAATAACTTTAAAAGATACAAAATAAAAAATGTTCTATATATAACATATATTCCTTTATTATCCATTATAAATGAAAATTATTCTTATTAACTTGATTGTAATATTCCCATTGTTTCCTGTAGATTAAGTAGTATAATTCTTGGGATTAAGTAATTGAATTGGAGGAATAACTATATGTTGCAAAATCCATGTATGTTGCAAAAATGCATTTAATTTATAACAATTGATAGTTTCTTGTTTTTTAAACGATATTTCACTGCTTATTAAGAATCCATTGATATTATATTAAAGTAATTTAATGCATATTTTCATTTATATAATATTTTTATTCCATCTATAATCTATAGAGAGGTATCCATTTAATTTACATAGGAACTTTGATTTACAGTTTTTACGTGAATAAGAAAATATGGTCTAGTGATATAAAGGCTATACTAAACGAACAGATGCTTTTGTTTTTAGTTATTAACTTTCAAATGTGATATATATATTTTCACAAAAAGGAGGCCTGTTCTCTGGTAACATGGCTGAGAGGTAAATTACGCGTTTGCGAAATATTAAATCGGGTGTTCGAATCCCTGCCAAGAGCATTGCATTAAAAATTTGACTTTAATTTAAATTTATTATAATTATTCATTTTCTAATGCTCTAGAAGCTTTTAAAACTTGCTATGAGCTTCTTTATAATTCCTGAGTATACTGTACAGTTATAAATACGGTGTTTCAAAAGCAGTGGAATCAATTCTTTACCAGCATGTTACGAGTTGCTTCAAGCTAATAAACTTGATGTAGTATTACTTTGTGACTTGCTATCCTTTGTATTTTCATGACAATATTAATAATATTACAAGCAAAATTCGTATTTAGCATAGGAATTATTGTAAAATTTTGTCAAGGAAATTAAGAAAAAAAAAAAAAACCTTTATGCTATGAAGTATTTTAATCTGAACTTGAAAATTTTGTTAAAGGACATGTATTTCCAAAGACATAATTAATAAATTATGCATTATTTATAAATTTTGTTTTAATTATTTAATGTAAAATTTAAGTTGGTTTCTTTTTGAATATAATAATATTTTGCATATAAGTGCAAAAATTTTGATTCTCTTTTTTCCACGATTTTAAACACTGAAAAATTAAAAATAAAGTACTGAAATACTTGAGTTTACACGGAATCCTTTTACAGTTCATAAATAACAAAATAAACAAAACTATGTTTCCTGCATTCGATTTATTTATGTATTTTATTCAGTTCTCTCACCGAAATCGAAAAGAGAAAGTTCCTTTAGCTCACAAGAAACTCCTGTGCTTTCCATTTAAATTTCGATTGTTAGTATACATATCTCTGAGCTCCATTATCATACCTTTCTAGATAGTGTGAAAAAAAAGAACCCCGTAACTCTTAAGACATAGAAAATGTAGCTTTTAAAGTAACTGATGAAACTTTTATGTTTGTGAATATATACATTTAAATTACATTCTCCATAGTTGTTTGGAACCAAAGCGACGATTTATCACCGACCCAAAACGGTTTTAGTGAGAACTCTCTGTAGAAACAAAAATAACTGCTCTGAGTTTCTTTCCCAAAATAGTTTACAATTTATGCACTGAAGAAACACGAATGAAATAGTTACCAGCAGCATATCTTAAAAGATTTTACAAGTACGAGTGAGTAGTAATGTTAATAAATCTATAAACTAATTTAAAAATTGTTTAACATATTTTTAAGTGTATTGTCATGTTTAGGTGGGATTAATTCCACTTTGCTTGATTTTAATCACATAAAAAATTGTCATTTAAAATTATTTTAGCATGACAATGCAAAATAGTGTGTAATGCAAATTTATAGATCGTAAAGCCTTACTTCCTGTCTTCTCTCGGATGGTCTGTGTCTAGTAACAAACGCATAAAGTTGAAATAGGAGTTTGATAATGCAGTCATAAAGTAAAATTTTACAGACCAATAAAAAAGTTTCAAAGATCCTGATGAAAGGTTAATCGATTCCTGTCACAAATTGCTTGAGAAATATTTCAGAGCATTTGGAGTTGTATCCCAATAATTGTATGATTTAGATAACTTTATTCAAGAAGAATATAGCTTATTGAGTCGATATATGACATGTTTAAAATATTGAACTTCCTGAAAATAAATTTTAATGTCATCATCCATATTTGAAAGCCATAAAATCTTCCTTACGAAATCCATTTTTATGGCTTACAACACTTATTCTAATTTAGCAAACAGTTAATGGTCTTGAAACCCTAGGTAAACATTACAGTGCTTTATATTAAGTAATATGTTTGTATCCCCTTTAAAACCTTACTGTAAACCTTTTTAAGAGTTAATCTGAATTTAATAGACAAACCTTTAACTTTCTAATTTACTCAAAGGAGAATACATTATTTTAATAAATATAAAATTAAAAGCATTACTGAACCAATTTCTTAATGAAAGATAATCATGTGTAGTATTTCAACGTTTGTAGTTATACCATGTTATAAATGTAACCTTTTTTTTTAAAAAAAAAACGCTTTAGCATATGTCTGAATTACGTTTGTGCATGTGGAATTTTTTTTTGAAAATGGAAAATATGTTTTTCAGATGATTCAGAGATAAATATTGTAATTTATGTTCAGGTCTCTTTTCAAAAGATTTTACTGTACATAAACTGTTTGTGACATGCATTCTGAATTTTTAAAATACGTAGTAGCTCAAAAACTATGGTAACAAGTTTTCAGAGATAAAAATTTAATTTACAAAATCAAAAAAATAATATTTTAAATATAAAAGATAATACTTTTTTAAGTTATAATCACCATTATTATTTAAACTTTTGTACCCTCGGTAAACTAAGTTAACTAAACTAGCATAGAAGGAATCAGGATTCAGTTATCATAACTAGTTAACGATGACTTCTTGAACTTTAGCCTCAATTTTGAAATACTTTCTTCGACTCAAATATTAAATGATGCATCCATATTCCATCCCTTAAAACCAAATGGTGCTAAAAAGAAAAAAATACTACCTGATAGTGCATTTAACTCTGATTAAACAATACTATATTTTTTTTGGTTATTTTGTTGTCTGAGAGTTGGCACTTTTCCTAACGAGAATTTGTTTTCCGGTTTGCCAATTGTTTTGCGCTCACATTCAGTAATTATATTTAGAATTTTAAAAATGCGGATACTAAGTAGATGTAGATGAGAAAATGTAGATACAGAATCTGTGTATCATTTTCTTAAAAATATTCGATGATCAGATCTAGTCAAATCTTTTACAAGGCGTATGCTGTTATCTCTGTTGACTAGGCTTTATCACCCTAATCTTTATAAATATCGCATATCTGTTCTTTCTATCTCAAGTTACTAGTATCAGAATTACACTGTTATCCATAAATTATACTCGATCTACAAAACTTCTACTAGTTAGTGATGAATTTGAGCCAAGGATATTTACACTTCACCCCTCAGTAGCAGAGAATATATCTATCAATTATCCGATTTCTAAACAAAAATTTCAGAGTACTTTGGCAAACTTTATTGATGATATTTCAATGTTGTGACTATTCTATATGAATACGGAATTCACTTCTCAGTTGGAATTTATGCACCTGCGATATTTTAAACCCTTAAACCAATATTTACATCAATTTGCTAAGTGGAAGATAAAGAGTGTGAAGTCCGTAAAAGCAATCGTTTGAGGATATAAGTAAAATTTATGTTCTGAATCATAAACTTTATTTTGAAATCAGTTACTTAATATGTCGAAAAATTATGAATTCTGGAATAGCTTAATATTAAGTTTACCTCGGAAAATCACAGAATAAATTTTAATGATGTAGTTTTATAAAATTAGTAATTGAAAATTAGATCAAATTTTTAGTACGAATTCCCAAACAGTTGCTTAACTGATTTTGGGAATTAAAGGATGTTTACAATATCGTAAAAAGAAATATGAAATGATAGCTTAGACATCAAAAGTAGATCCCAAACTGTGTTCAGCCATAGGTATATCAGATCAAAGTTTTCATTCAGTTTAACTTAGATTTTATCTAAAATTATAGTATGGTATGGTTGCTAGTTTTAAAATTAAATTTAGAAAATTCGGGCTACACAAAAATAATCCTAATATCAATTTTTGAATTCAATCCTTTGCGTATTGAAAGTCTCTAAGTGAGGAATTCAATCCATGGTTTAATAGATTTTGTCAATTTTTGATAAATTGACTATATCTTTTCATAATTTGCAAAATAAATATATAAAGAGGATTTAAATTCGTCAAATAACTTCTTGAAAAGAACATAACACTTTGACAAAAGTGTACTAGAAATCATATACCTATTCAGATAATATATTTTGCTGTGAGCATTGAATTCAGCTAGCACAGCATTAATTTCTCTATGAAAATTAAAGGTGAAGGGAGAATATATTATTCTATACAATATTATAATATACTGTAAATTTCTGAAAAAGGAGTCACAATGTTTAAAAATTTAACATTAAATTTATTTATTTATGTAAATGACAAAACCTATTTCTTCTGAATGAATATAATAAAAATACCTAGTTGCTTACTCCTTCACCTACAATTCCATTCACTGCCAATCAATATTTATAGAGAGAAGGAGTAATAGGGAAGAAATAGTGTTTTGCTTTATATCTTTTATTTATAATTCTGGCAATTAACTGTTATCAGTAATAACACCGAGTCTTATATTTAGAAATTCCTAATGCCACCAGTAATCATAATTCATTCACTTGCCCTTTAGACTACAAAAATGGACCGAAGTGGTAAACATTCCGATTTAGTTAAGCTTCGAACTATTAAGGAAAGCTCAGGGCATACTTAAAAAAAGCAATGGAGAGGTAAGGACATTCTTAACATTGGTTTAAACCTTGCCGTCTTTTAGAATATTCAGAAATGTAATTAATATTAGCTTATTTAACCGTTTAAAAGGCTATTTTTTCAAGTCATGGTATATTTAAATATTTTTAGGATTAAGATTAGGATTAGGATTGCCCTAAGAAAAGTGCTTATATTAGTTAATTAATTTGGTTCATTAATAAAAATTAAAGTAACACCATTTTGAGTGAGATAAGGATCTAGTATCTCTAAATATTTGTTTGATTGAAACGTTCGTCAGAATTTATGCCTATCTACATAAATTCATACAAAATATTGAAGAATTTTGTTGGAAGCATTCTTCCTACTGTCACAGGAAGGGTTAATCTAAGGAAAAATTCCCTCTAAGTTTGGAGAGTATTATTTATGTGAAATGTACACATAGAATAAGAAGAAGGAACTCTATTTGTCCGACAATAATGTAAATGAGATAAAACTTTGTTAGAGGAATAATATACATTAATAAAGTTACAAGAAATTCTGAAAAGTTTTCATGCAATGGAATACTTATGCACATTAAAGGGAAAGTTATTTTATGTTTGCACAAACAGGCTATTTACATGTATTTTAAAAGTTTCTTACAAAACACCAATTAGATTTCTGCATACAATTCTGAATTTCGCTGCAACTTCTGCTTGAACTTCACACGTTTTGTTTGATAACTATTCTTCTTAACTATGATCTCAAATCTAAATATCTAAAACACTTTTAGCATTTGTAAAACAAATATTCTAATTGTAGAATTCTCATACTCAAGGTGGCATTAACTAGAGAGGTGTTCATTTGAAAGTTATAATTAGGTCTTCTGATTTCAAGTAAATGCTCTACTTTGGGTTTCGTCTCTGAGGAGCAAATTGACTCATTTCCCTTTTCTTTCACTCACTTTCAAATTTGGAACAAATTAATATGCGAATTTGGAGAAGAAAAATAACAGGACTTATAACTTCTTGGAAATACATATCTTTATAATTTATAATTTTTAGAAATGACACTAAATTTTCTTATTGTTTCATTTTTAATATAATATATCAATTTAGAGATTTGATTTTTTCTACTAATAAAACAAAAATAAATTTGACTTACAATTTTCTTTAACTCCTTTTCAAATTTGATTTTAAAAGATAATTTAACCAAAACCAGGCAGTAGAAAGATTTAATTACTTAATTTATCCCAGATTTGTATTAAATCAGTTTTTAAAAATTCTACTAAAATTGAGAGAAAAAAAGCTTTCTTAAATCCCGAAAAGTTTTAAGCCATTTATAATGACTCTCATGTGTATTGCTTACCCCGTTCTCGTCAAGCTGAATAATGGGAAACAAAAGTAGATTTTGCTATGACGAAATGCTCTTACTTTGGACAATTGAGAAGTAGACTTCTCAATTGTCCAAAAGCAGGTCACTGAGATTTGTGAATTTTTCACATCAAAATGGATTGAAGTCCTTAGGAGGGGGAAGGAGTGAAGAACTCGAAACCTTTTCAAAAACTTTATCGGTAAGAAAATAAATCTCTAGATATGTATGTGAATGAAAGGTGAAAATCGAATATCTGTTATGTAGCTTTTTATACCTGTACAGGACAACTCATGGCCAACACAATGAAAGCTATGATTTGTTACATCGACATTGCATTTTAATTGAATTTACTAAAAAAATTCATTATAACAACAAAAAAATCTTAACATGAGTACATACTTATCGTTTTTCAATCATCTGTTTTATAAAAAAGAATAATAATAAAAGCAAATAAATTATAAATAAATAATGGTGGAAGTAACGATAAAAAGTTTTTATTTCTTAATGTTATTCTTAATATTAAAATAATCACAAAAGTACTCATTTCTTTTTAAAAAATTAAATTAGTTACTTTAGACTCATTTATTTTTTTTAATTATGCTAATCATGCATTACCTTCGCAACAAAATTACAAATTAATTTTCATAAACAAACAATTTTTATTATTATTTGAACATAATAACTTGATTTTGCCATGATGATTTACTCTTTTTATTATGAGAATTTTTTTGCCTGCTAAATATTTTTCCCTTGAGAAATATTTGCTCTTGAAGTGATGTTTGCTGTTAGCCACAAAATAAATACGAGGCAGCTCTACTGTCAACATGGGCCACCGTGAGTCACTGCCCTGACTATTAACAGTACCATCTTTTATTTGTTCTTGTTACATGGAAAGATTCTGAACAGTATTGTTTCACTGATATGAACATGTTCTTTTTCGTCGCCACAAAGATTTTTCAAATCCATGCAATTCATTTCTAATTATTTTTTTCTTAATTTACCAAAATAGACTTCATAGTATTCTTTTCAAAAATAAAGATTGGCTCTTTTAAAAGTTAAAAAAAATTTCATTATTTATGCTGGAATTTGTAAATGATACAATATTATTAATCTTATGTAATAATAATTACAATAATATAATGATAAATGTTAAGGTATTAATTAAAAAACTGTTAGGAATTTCTTCTAGTTGATCGCTTATTCGTTTGTTAATCACTATATATTTGGAGATATTTTAATTAAAAATATTGCAGTTCGGGAAAGTAAATACAAACTCAATACCATTAAATTTTAAAATACGCTTTCTTGAACTTCTAATTTAAAATATGCATGTTTTTATAGAATTAATTTGCAAGTCTAAGACATTTTATACTTTCCGAGTTCGAAGAGTTAATAATTAATATTAATGTCTTATACACGCTAATGAATTTGTATAGCAATACAAAAATAAATTATTCATAGTAATATGTGTTTAAAATAAAATTTAATTATTTTATATTAGTTATTTTATTATTTTTTAATTTTTATTATTTTATTTCAAATGTTTCCATCACATAAAAACATAACTTGGGTGAGAGATTTATATTCGATGTCTTTACTGGGTATCGACTCCATTTTTAAAATACCTGCGCAAACACTATTTGCGTAGCTAATGTTCTTTAAAAATTTGATATTAACTAAGACAATATTCCTCAGTTAATATATTTACTTTTGAAATTATAATTTGTATGAAAGTATAATAATTCAATTATCCGAGAAGACTATGTAGATAGAGTACATTTGTTCTTTTATATATTGGTAATTTAAAATCATGTATGCTTTTATGAATCCATATGTTTTTTCTGACAAATTTCTAACGTTATTGACATTTATATTCTTTATTTTTATAACTTTTGAACTTTTTTAATAACTCGAACGCTTTTATACATGAAAATACAAATGGTGACCTAATTTCTCATATTTGAGACTAGTTTCGAAATATATCAAATAGAGCAATTCCTTTTTTTTTCAATAGAATTCAGAAAAATTCAAATGCCATTTGTTTGGAGAAGAATATTATAAAATGTACGAATCTTTCATTTAAATACTCATAGCGTTGCTGAAAATAAAAATAAGATATTTCATTAATTTTATATTAAACCTGTTGTCTTCTTACAATTCCCATTATTCAGTCAACATCCAGTATTTACTAATCTGTTGAACTATATAATTTAATACTCGTATTTATATGTGTAAAAGATATATATATATATATATATATATATATAACCAAATTTGTAAAATTACCTAGTTAATAAGAGCAAAAGGAAAGTCTGACCTGAAGACTTTCTTATCGGTCACTCTCAGGTAAGAATTCAAACAAGGGATTTTTTTTTCTGTGAGGAATCTGACTTTTGTCCAATACAAGACTCGATTTAAAATAGTAGAATCTTGTAATCAAAATATGTAAAAAATAATAAATATTTTATTAAAAATGTTCATACTTTGTAAATTGTTTATTGGCTTTGTGCATAAGTGACGAAAAATGTGAGAATGTTAATCTTATAGCTTATTGAAATTGCCAATGTATGCTATAGGATTCTGTATTAAAATCTTTACCCACAATATTCCAATAATGTTTGAGTTTTTTGAAATGGTTATTGCAATAATTCTAGTATATTTTCAGGGGCTTTTAAAATAGATTATTGTTTATAGAGTCTGGAAATAAATATTTTATTCTTAATCAAATCCAATGCAAAATTGTGTCAAAAGTTTTATTCCTGTTATTTCTGAATTTAGCAAAAATACAGCTTTGAATTAAGCCGCAAATAGTTTAACATCTACAATTTATTCCAAAGTTGGGATTTTTATTTTAAATCAAAACATGTGAATATTTGAAATACTTTCCTTTGCTAATATTTATTAATTCGAAATTCTAGCGCCATTGCACAGAAAGCACCAAATGCTCTTCGATGAAAAGTGCCGAATACTCGTCAATTTCAATTCCAACTGAAATCAAAATTTGCTATTAATCCTAAGTATCGGATTTGAAAATATGTAGAATTTTAATTAAAATCCTTTTGGAAACGAATGCTTACTTAATAGCAATCAAAGATGAACGAAAGTCATTTCTGAAATTGACTTGGACCGCTTTTCCTTAGAGGTTGCAACCGCCCAAATTACAGTAACACAAATGGAACGTAATTAGCCTTGCAGTAACCAGTAACGTTACTCGCTTGCTCCATTTAGCTTTCCTTTAGTCTCCTGTAAGTATTTAATTGTCTTAATTGAATGCGCTTTCCACAAAGGTTTGTGGGAAACTAAGGAATGTTTGACGCCCTGAAATGAAACTATCTTTTCAAACACATTGTCACGGAATGCGTGCTTTTATACAATTTAATTTTCAGTTAATGCAGTTACCATCGAATCAAAACTCACACAGTAAAAGTGATAACATCTTGGAAAGGTAAACGCTTTTCTACTTATTATTTGGTAAACACTGGAATAAAGTGGTAAAAATAGACCTCATATTAACTTAAAGTAATAGCATTTCATTTTTAGTTTAAGAAAATGTTTTAAATGATTTATTAAAATGATTAAATGATTAAATGATCTCGAATTAAAATTTCAATACATTATATTATTCAATTTATTTAAAAGGAATCTATAAAATGCACTTTTAATGCACAATTTTAATGCACTTTTCAAAAGAAATAAATTCGCTTTTGTTGTTTCTTATTGCACTTGTCATAGACAAGCCTCTTTAAGTCGACAATTGAAGCCTCTTGTTTTTCAGTAGTGCCATCTAGGGCCAAGAGTATGAGCTATTCATTCGTCACAACCTTTTTCAGGAGGTGAACTTTCTTCATATATCTCATTCACTTATCCACAAATTGTAATTTAGATTTGAATCAAAGAACGATCACCTCTGAAACAGTACCTCCTAATGATATTCCTCTACTTGGATGATTCTGTGCCTATGATAAATTTATACGTGCACCCATCCATAGGAGTCTATCAGGCGGGTTTTGAATTCAGTACCCAAGGGATGCGGGTTTAACGCTCTAGCAGCTAGTCTATTTCCCCTCCCCATAAAAAAAATCGTTTTCCTTTATGTTCAATTTTATAAAATTATATTTCTGGAGATCATAAATTTTTAATAAAATTCTGAAAAGATGCAAATAATGTATTGTCGTAAAACATGCTTAACTGTTCAAAACTTCCTTCTGCGAGCACATCGGGAAATGAATGGAAAGTCGAACACATAATTCCCTTTTTACAATGATGAATTAAGTCATGTCAAATTAGAGCTTATTAAAAATATATGAATTAAAGCAATCAGGCTTTATTTTGACTTCGTAGTTTTTTACATTTATTAAAGAAACAAATGTAGGCTAAATTGAATGCATATAGTTCCTTTTCTTGCGTTACACATTTTGAATTTCATGAAAGAAGGTTGTAGTCATAGTAAATATTTTTATGCAAAGAAATTAAGATATTTGGCTATATTAATTAATAAAAGGTTTTTTTAAATTTTTTCCTATAACTGCAATTTTTTGGATTAATATTATTTTACTTTTTTTTGTTATATTATAACATCAGTTAACAACTTAATTTCATGATTGTCAGTAAATTCTAAATTATTTAATTATGTTAAATCATTATTTTTTTTTTTTTTTGTTTTACGGATAAATAGATTATTTACTTTACTCAGAACAAGAAAATCTAATTACCGACTTTTTTTCTGCCCTAACCAATAACCTAAATCAATGCATAATACTGCTTTAATTAAATTTAAGGCATATTTCCTGCTGCTTCTTTACATGTTTCCTCATTCCAAATTTATTTCCACAAGAAGCGTTTCTAACATTTTGTATTATTTATTTCATTTTAAATACTTTACTTTAGATTCTTTGTTAACTACAAATTATTTACTTTGCCATAAGAGGAAATAGTTTGACAAAAGAATGTCTCTTATCCCTAAGCAACAGAATAGCTTCATCACTGTGATGAAAAAGTATTATCAGAATGTTATTATAGTAAATACACAGGAGGGACCAAACATAAATGAAAGACAGACATTGTTGGGAGGAAACAAATAAACTCTGAAGCATTGATCTGTTCTTGCTTAAGGGTACACATAAAAAAAGAATACTATTTGAAAGGAAATTGCTTCTTAAAGCTTTTAAAATTAAAATTTGATTACAGGAACAACTAGAGACTGAAATGTGTGCCAATAACTAAATATCTAAAAGCAACGTCAATATCTGACATTACTTTGCAAAACTACATCAAACATTTTTCAGGAATATTAAAGTTCTTCCCTCTAGGCCTATTTGATATTCAAATGTAAGCAAATAAAAAGTTTATAGTCTTATATTAAAATAAAATTTGAATTTATTGCCGGTTTTTATTTATTTCTCCAGAAATAATCTACTTATTGAATTTTATTTGTTATTATAATATGAATTTGTCTACATGTTATTAATATATACTTTTGACTTAAAAA
>JAPMOQ010048382.1:2978046-3086006 GCA_026543055.1 Argiope trifasciata
TAAAAGAATTATAAAATTATTTCAAAAGGAAATACTGTTATTTTATATTAGTAGTATGCTAACAAATTTTTAATAATATAAAAAAAACTAAAGTTTAATTGAAACAAAAGTGGTATTTTTCATTGAACCAGAAATTACTGAAAACAATTTGTCTTCTCTGATATACATTAATATATGAAAAGTCAAGAACGTTGTCTAGAGACCCTTTTGAAACCAAAATGGATTTTATAGAATATATAGAACATTAAATTTATCTATTTCTAAATACATATTTTTTCCGAATTGCATTGGCATAATCCTGAAAAGTGATATTTTATTTTAAATGGAACTTTGTTTGGGGGAGGAGGGGAGGTGACATGTTAACTTACATGAAATGGTATGATGAATAAAATTTCTGCCTCATTTATTCCTCGAATGCAATAAAAAACATAACGCAAATCCCAAGCAAAAAAGAAAATAAATATATAATTTCTTAGTACTGTAGTGCTTCATTGCGTTTTCTTGGAAGTTATTAACTTTTAAGCAATTTTTTATAATACATAGAGCTGAGTTTGAATTACTTAAAGTAAAACGAAAGTAAATATTAAACTGGAGGATTGAATTTTTAAAGCTTTTATTTAAAATAGAGTCAAGATTATAAATTCCATTTAAAATATTACACAAAGATAAAATTCTAGGGTAATTACAAATTGGGTATAATTTTTAGATTAAATATTAAATATATATTATTCATTATTCGAATATATTCTGTAATGTTAATTCATAACATATAAAAAAACTCTTAATTGGAAATATTTTTCTCTAAAACGTTCAGGGCTATAAAATTAATGAGTATAAATGCTTTTAGAATTTTCCTCGTAAATGGACTCAAAGATGCATAATAAAGAGAATAAATTATATCCTCGGAGGCACTTGCAAAACAAATATGCTTTTAAAAGCAAGTGTACAAGCTCTGATTGGTTATTTAGAACTAATAAACTTAGTAAAATTTGGAATGCTATTTATTGTTGAAATCTTGAGTATTGTACCTGGGAAGAGCTTTTATACTCGAATTAGGTACACATAAAATTACAAATAAAATACAACAGACGACATGTTAATGAATGTGACTTTTACCGTGTTTTTAATTTGTGTTTTTAAATTTTCTTTTGTTCAGTTAAAAAGAGAAATAATAACTTATTTCGAATAAAAAAATATAGCCTGATGAGAAAAATACCAAGAAGGACATGTGTTAGATAAAAAACTTGGTAGGCGTATTTATATATCTAAAAAATAACGTCGACTCTCATTTCTCACTAAGCATATAAGTGTGGCTCTAGTAACGTCACTAAGAATATACAAATCAGGTTTGCTTTTAATAATTACAGTAAAATTCGTGAGCTTTATTTATCGCTGAGATTTGAAGAAATGAGTTGATATTATTCAGGAATGTCTTTAACCCTTAATAGGGGATATGTGATCTACAAAACCACCAGGGATGGACTTTTAGTCACCCTTATTCTATTTTTAGCTCAATTGAATGGATTGACACTGTAGATTCCAGTTTGTAACCTTCAATACGCGTGTCCCAGTGCTAAACAAGGCTTAGAAGATGGTGCTACAACTTAGGCCTCGATATAGTCCTCATCCAATAGGGCTCATCCAATTTAGGGATCCTATTGTGAAGCTGTGCTCCAGACACTTTTAAATGACGCAGAAAGTAATTTAAGTGTAAGGATAATTGTACAGAAGAGTTTATCGATCAAAGTTCGCATTCAACTGATTCTGATATTCATGTTCAAACATTATTAATTTTTCTAGTGATAATGTATTATTAAAAATTTATTAAATATATTAATAGACTCAGAGAAACATGTGCAGAAATCATTATTTGATTTTAATACTAGCTCTTAACCTGTAAGTTTAAAATTCCCAAGAGAATCGTGCTATGAAACTCCCACAAGCCTACACACTCCCACAATTGTGGAATTTTACTTTATATTGTTTCCTATATACTTTTATACAATGGAAAAATAAATGTGATTAAAAAAGTGTATAGAATAATTTGCTTTTTCTAGAATATTATTAATTGTGATATGTAATTTGAGAAGAAACTGTATATTACAACGCATTGACTTTTTTCAACAATAATATGTTTTGAAAAATGTCTTAAACATATCTATATATAAAAAAATAGTATCTGCAAAATATTTTGGCCGTTTTGAATTCTAATACATTCATTAGAAAATCTAATTTGATTGCAAATGAAATGCAGACCGCAATTTCTGAGTTATGTCCTAAAATTTCACATTCCCATTTAAGGGTTAAGGACATGAATAAAATAATTTTTATTCTGTAATATGTGTAACAGTGAATTATAAAATATCTTCGAGGAGAGAAAAAAAAAAGCAGCAAAAGAAAAAATGAAATCTATTATCAATATCATGTCAGAACTTTATTTTTAAGTAATTATCTGTCTTGTCTTAATTCACTTAAGTCATTAACCAGTTTAAATTGGTTTGAAACAATCAAGAGGTCTCTCTCTCTCTCTCTCTTTATATATATATATATATATATATATATATATCTCTATATCTATATCTATATATATATATATATATATATATATATATATATATATATATATATATATATATATATATATAGCAACTATAAAAGTATTAATTAAAACCCCCCAAAAATTAAATTTAAACTAATTAGGTCGAAATCGAAATTAAACAACAAAAAGTTCTGAAAAATGAAAAGTAAAGGAAACTAAACGAATTGATGAAACATCCAAATTCATATATTTATGTAAACGAAACTAATAATGGAAATGAAACTAAAAATTGGAATCGAAACTAAAAATTATTTCGGATTCGAACAACTTTAAAATTTAAAAAAATATTCATTGT
Organism: Argiope trifasciata; assembly: GCA_026543055.1. Taxonomy (NCBI): domain Eukaryota; kingdom Metazoa; phylum Arthropoda; class Arachnida; order Araneae; family Araneidae; genus Argiope; species Argiope trifasciata. Next base: position 2,980,941 of record JAPMOQ010048382.1, read on the forward strand.
ATTTAGTGAGCGCAAATGCAGCTACAACTAAAATACAGATTAATCTAAATTAATTAACAAAATAAGCCATGTAAAAAGGAATACAACCGAATCAAAATTATAACCAATTTAATAAGAGTCCGGCCTGAAGACTTTTTCAAGGGTCACCCTCAGGCAAGAATTCAAAATAATCTCGGATTTTTTCTCAACAGTATGGACCGCTCGTGACCAGAAAATCCCAGAAAATTAAGGCAAAAGAGACACACCAATTTTAACATCAAACGACACAAAAACAAAGCAACGTTTAAAACATCACCAAATAAAACAAAAAGTATATAAAAGAAAACTACATTAAAACATTTAATCAAAAATCAAAATGAACCATAAAAGTAATTAAGAAAACAAAAAGGAAATGAACATACCAGCAATAGGAGAAAAAAATATCACCGCAACTGCCCTTCCAATTATAAAACGGAGAAAAAAAAAGATAAATGTAGTTTTCTAGCACCATCTATTTTATTAATATATCATCATTTCTTTTTTTATTAAAATATTTTTATTGCAGTACCTTTTGGAAAAATCATTATTGTTTAAATTTTTAATAAAACTATTTGTTGCTTTTATAGATGAAATTTTGTTATTATAAATTACTTTAATTTTATTAAATTGTGAGAAAATTAAATTTTTGAAAATTTTAGACTTAAAATTAGAGTGATAATTATACAGTTTAATTATTTTAAAGCTGAATCCTTTAATGCTTCCAAATTAAGAATGCTTGAAGTAATATTTCCCCACTGTTGGAAAGAGGAAATGCTTTTATCCAAACTGTCATTAAATGCGACTAAAGTTTTTTTTTTAAAAATCTATAATAAAAACTAAATTATTTAGTTTCCTCCAAAAAGAATTATTTTCTATGAAAATCACAGCTCTGATGTCATAGTTCTACGTTAACCTTTTAAAAACACATCTGTTGTCAAAAAAGCATATGTTGTAATAAAGCAATACTAATAAAAGCTAGTCAATCTTTTAAAGCTCATATGCTTTCAAAGAAACATTAATAATAATAATACCGCGATACCGGTAAAAGTTATATATGGGATTAAAAGATGTTGTCGAATAATGCTATTTATGCTTTACTCATTGCCTACGCGATTTCGAGTTTCAATTATTTTTTTCCTTCAATCATTCAAAGCCTTCTAACAAAAACAGGAACATGTTCTCACATGATAATAAAAGTATTTTTAATAACACACTTTTATTAATAATTTGAAACAATGGAATTTCATTTTCGTTAAAAATAAGTACAGAAATTAAATTGTAAATGTGTGACTACGAAAGATTATATTTTGAAAAAATAAAACTTATGATGAATTACATAAGAAGAAAATACAAAATTTATATTGAAAATTAAAAATAAGAATAATTTTGAAAATAAATTATTATTTATTTCGATAAAAGGAAAAAAATAGAAATATATCGGGAAAAGAATAATGCATGTTATCAACATCCTAATGGAAAATGTACGATATCAGCATCTCATATATTTTTTTATTTTATTTGGATCTTCATTCTTTTGGAAGACATTATTTATTCCACTTTCAAAAACTAATTAAAATCTTCAATTAATTTCTTTACAGAACAGCTCTTTAAATAAATAAAAAACGTAATTCATTTGCTTATAGAAAGAAAATTTCACAAATAGGAAGAAAATAATTTTTAGTAGAATAATCACTTAGTGATAGTCGACAAAACAAATTTTGTTTTAGCCAATTAAAAAAATTGCTCTTTCTTTTTAGATTAAGCATTTTCTTATTTCATATTTCTTTATCATTTATACGAAATTTCATTTAACGGATGTTCAAAAAGTATTCAAGGAAAATTAATTACCATTCCAGCATTTGATTGATTTCTCCAAAAAAAAATCTACTATGTTAAATTTGAGAAAAGAGAATAAATGGTTAACTAAATCGAGATTAATATTTTTATTCCATACAAGGTTTGATAAAATTCCAGGCAGTAAACATTTCAAGTCTAATGAAAAAAATTTCTTTTTCCATTACCAGATGAGTTACAAGCAATAAAAATTACTCAAAATAAATTTTGGCAATCGATGTTGGAAAATCTAACTAAAAAAATACACTATTTCAAATACAAACATATTTCAAAGATTCCAAAAGTAAAATTCTAACCCCAGTGAAAGATGTCATTATCACGAGACTTCCATGCATGCTACACTTATTTAATCCAAAAACGTCTTTTGACTTTATTGGATATACAAGGTATACACATATACATTTGTTGTTTGTTTAGTGAGTTTATCATTGTACGAACTTTAGTGTGGCCAATTCTATTGCCCGTAATTTTAATCATTGGCCCAATTTTATTCATAATAATTTCGCTCATTTTCATTCGATTTTTTTAAAGGAACTTGGTGCCAAATCAAGATGATCGTAATACTTTTTTTACTTTTTACAATACACACAAATTTTGTTTACACTTTTTTAATGATGGAACTTTTTACGACCCCTGTGAATGAGTCCCATCTTGTTCTTAAATGGACTTTGTGCTAAAAAAAACCACACCACACCATACTATTTCGAAAATCATCTTTCGTATTCTGGCCATTTGCAACAAATGTAATTGAGTTGAAACGTTTAAGCATATTCTTTATGAATGCCGAGATTTGAGTACACAACGACATGTTCATTTCGGCGAGACTATTTCTAACTTAATGGTCTCTTAGGTGATAATGCTTATTCAAATACTTTCGCCTTTTTAAAAGATAGCCAAAATTTACATCAAATTTAATTGTATTTTTTAAAGGGGCCGTGGACTCTGTTAGACATTTTTACTAATTATTCATTTAGGATTATGAAATATTTATGTGTATGTATTCAAACTTAATAAGCGTATTCAAATAAATCCTTTTTTTAAAGAATTAAAAGTGAAATGTACTATACTTTTTAAAAAAAATAAGAAATATGTTTTAAAAATTACAAAATATTCCAGGTGAGATAATTTTTTATATTTTATATTGTTTTTTCCTTTTTATCCAAAATTAATATATTTGCAATTAAACTGTGCATAATTTTATAATTCCGATAAAAACTTTTTAGAAATATTTTTATGCACACTTACAGAATTTTATATTTTTTTGAACTAAAATTGGCTTTAAATTATCTAGAAAACCTCGAAATATAACCCTATATACTACCCTATTTTTTTGTAATGTTTAGCCAAAATCGTTATTATCAATTCCATTTAATTTCTCCAAAAATTAAGAGGCCTGAAAAATTTCAAATGTATTTAAACCTAATTACAATATCATCTTGAGAAAACTCATAAGGTATGCGTTTTTTTCCAAGTCCTGTAAAAAGACATTCTATTTAAAATACATTTTATAAAATTTTTATTTTAGTTGAATAGTTGACAGAAATAAAATATTTAGAAAATATCATAAAATAAATATTTAAAATATTTAAATAAAAAAATTTAGTTGATAAAATAAAATATCATATTGTTGTTTAATTTTTTTTCAAAGTCCACTGTACGTTTAAGAATGATTTAATTTGTAACACGGAAACCTGTCTAACAAATGTTGGCGCAGAGTGACCAAATTTGGAACTGGTACCATAAAACAAAACTTAGATAAAAAAATCAATCAGTTTTCAAATAAATGCCATGATTTTTAATTAAGCATTTAGACACATTTGACTTAGAAATACTTAAATGTTTTCCAAATAAGATTGGATATATTATTTTTACTGCTCGTTTATAGCAGATGTAAAAGATATGCTATCAGAAAGGTTCTAATGTAGGGAAGCGGCCGTGTTTGATATCCATTATATGGTCCTATTTAACTTACGGCGTCATTGTGAGAATCTATAAAAGTGTCTAGACGGTCAGCTCAGATTTTCGAAATGCTGTAATCATTCCGGAAGATTGATGTTTGGTTAACATCCCAGTGAAAGCCATAGAATCTTCTGAGTTGAAATGCATAAAGCTAAAGTGACCTTTTCATCTGTCTGCAGGAAATATTTCAGGTCAATAATAGCATTTAATGAACAATTTTGAATGCTTTTAATTTATTTTCTGTTTACGTATTAGCTATCACGTCATATGTTTTATTTTTAAAACATGCATTGAATTTGAATGAAAGTCATTCGAATAATTTATAGTAAAGGAATAGTTATCAGAATCAGAATAATTTCCAGAATAAAGAGATTAATAATCTCATGATTTGAGGATTTTAAAAGGATAAAATTGTTTTAAAATTCTGATCGTTACAGCTATTTTCAAGTATACATGCTTTAAAACAAGATCATATCTTGAAATTGAAAATTATTAACAATAATCACAATACGAAAATACAAGTTCGTAAATTTGCAACATTTAGCCCATTCTAGGAATGAAAAATACCTTTTAATTTGATATTTAAAGAGAAAGAAAAGTAATTAGCACATTTGTTTTTGAAGTGAATTTCAGGAAATCCTTGCCACTTGAAAGAATATTAAATCTCTGAATAGTTATGTGATAAATAAAATTAATTATTACTTTATATTATTAATTTAAATGCAAGTTATTATGAAATTAATTAAAAGAGCATGAAATCCTTAACAAGGTATGGTAGTGGAAGGAAGGGGCTCGTTATAACTTTATTATTAGGTAAATGAAAATAATATACGAGTTTCTAAGCCGTTATTGAATTATTTTCGAAGTTCCATATTTAACAAGACGAAACACTAACTTGAATACTTGACACCCAGGATATAATGTAAATTGGGACTTCCAAGAAGGACCATGGAAAATATACCTCGATGTCTGAAAGGTAAAACCATCTGTTGCATGAAAAGAGAAAGTAGTACAGTTATGTAACCACTACACTTTAATATTCATAGGGTTAACGGTAGAATATTTTTAAAATCTTTAAATTCACAATCTCGTATAAATCAGATCAGTAACGTATGCATATAATAAAGTAAGCCTTCTGAATTTATTCAGATGTGCTACAGTGTCCCAAGCTTAAAAAATATGGAAATTACGGGAGAAAAATAGAGATGTTCGGTTGAATAAATCAGCTAGAAAAACCTGCGATATAAAACACTGGGGAAAAGGTTCATGAAGATATTTTTAAAACTGGCGAAATTATTTGCAATTAAATCTCCCATTCCTTCGAAACGAGTCAGTCTAAAATTATAACTGTATGCTGTGGTACTCAGGTTGAACATCCTGTTCCCAATATTATATTATATTATTTAATATTTAACAATATTATACAATATTAAGAATATTGTTTAATATCATATAATATTGTACAATATTTGTGTCTATTAGGGTAACCAACTCAATGCCTTTTTTAGTTTTTTTTTAATTACTATTTTTGCTTATAAACTTTATTACTTAATTATGATTTTGGTTTGTTTAGAGGGAGAATTCATATTTAAGATTGAATTTTTATATTTATTTCTTTGTCACGTTATTCCTAATGTACGAAAATATTTCCTAATATCTTTCTTTATATGTTTCTTAGACCTGGAAAAAAGAATTGGTTAGTCTAAAAAAATTTAAATTAAATATAGAAATAAAATTTCATTTGAATTACTTTAGAATTATTGAAAAATAATAAGCTTTTTTAATAATGTTAATGATAAGTTATTTTTTAAGTCAATTATTAATGCCATTTCTATTGAAAAAATTTCCCTAAAGAAAATAATAAACTGTTAAAAATTTTATTACATTTTACCAGATAAAGCCGTTATATTAAGAAGGTTTTATAATTTTTTAAAATTTCCATTTCACTTTTAATCTAACAATTTATGAGCTTTTATTTACTAGTAGTTATTAAGTTCACAATTTTATATTTTTGCTTTAATCATTCTATATTTTAATTTAGTTATTCTTTTAGAATTGAATTCAATCATGCATTGTTAAACTATCTTATAGAAGAAACATTTTTATCATTATTTTATGCCATTCTTTGATTTTTATTTTATGAAACAGAATCTCAAATTATACGTTATTAATGAATTTCATGTTTTTTTTAAATTTATTATGAGTAAAGATAATTAACTTCGAAATAAAATTTAGTTTGTTTGCTAAATAAATTTTCTTCTTTTTTCTTAGCTGTTTTGTATTTTAATTATTTTATTTTATAAAAAGGTTGAATTACTTTCCGAATTTAACTTAATTTAGTATACAAAGATATAATTTTTTTATCTCATTTTAGTCATAGTTTCCTAATGACTAATATTAGTCATTATCTTGAATTTGGTTTCCGCTTTAAAAAAGTCAGAGGGTTTAATTCTTATACTTAAAATTGTTTGATAGATGATTAAGTTTTTTTAGATGGCCTAATGCTGTAAATTACTATAATTTTGGAATTTTATAAAATTAATTAATTTTTTATCATCTTTTAGTTTCCAATATTTTATCAATTTCTGAACTAAAACTTTCGGTTGAATTTTGCTCCGAATGCATATTAATTAACTCTAGAGACGTCAAATTTCTGTTTTTTTACCGTAATAACAACATCAATAATACAAATAATTTTTGACTTTAATTATTTGTTAAATTATGCAATTTACTTTCAGTTTTTAAAACAAATGAAATTCTTTATATTGAATTATTTTTTAATAAAATAAAATAAAGAACTATTGTATAATAGCTCTCTATACTTACTAAGCAATATCTATAAAAAATTCATAAGCGTATAAATATTAAAGACATTCCACATTTCTAAAAAGATTTTTATCTCATGACGAAAGCATTTAATTAAAGCATTAAATTAAATATTCTAATATACCTCACATTAAATTTATTTACATATAAATTTTAAATTTTTAAAATCAACTTTAAAGTATAAAATAATTAAATAAATAAATAAATTATATATAAAATAAATAGTTAAATAAAAATAGCTTTAATTAAGGTATTTAATAAATGTTAAACTTGAAACTAACTATTTTTTTCAACATTTAAAGAAATTATCTAAACTCCAATTTATAATAAAATTTAGGACTGTTTAAATGCAGCAGATTCAAGTGATATCAACAACATTTAGGGAGATAGTTGAATACCTTTTTCCTTAAATGTGAATAGATCCGATTGCCCTAAAAACTGAAACTGCATTAAAGGTTTCATCGGTTGTCACATTCTCAGAAACATTCACGTCATGTACAATATATTCAAGAACTCACATCTAATCATAAGTTCTTTCCGCCCAGTTCTAAAAATATATTCTACAAACCCCTTTATCTTAGTTTCAGAAATGAAATCGAACTTACCAGTACTTTCATGTTTCATCTAAATAACCAGTTGACGTGATGGAAGCATCTAACAATAGCATTAGATCATTTAGTCCAGAGAATATCCTCAACAGCAAAGCTGCTGTTGCATGCATTAAGCATGAACACGGGAAGCGTGGGGATATCAACTTCCGATTCTAGAACATCTTCCGTGAAAATAGGATGTTATTCTGAATGACGAGGAAGCGCGATTAGATCTCCAGGATCTTAGATAACCGATTGGCAAGATATTTTTTTTTTCGACGCTGATTGCATTGTTGGGTTCGTAACAGATGCTGATTCTTTTATTGCCCAGAAAAGATTTATTCTTTTCTTTGGTTTTTGTTCGCTGTTAATCGAATTCTTAGAAGAAGAGCGCCGTGAGAGGAAATGCCTGTCGTGTTAACCATCCTGGCTTTGGTGGGGAAGCTGAATAAGTACCACAATACGGACGGGACTGATAAATTGATATTGCATCTTTTATTCCGTTCGATTGGTTTTTCCTTTACAATGGATTCTTCTAACGAATGGGAGTGATTGAGAAAGAAGTACAGGGGTATATTAACATTTAGATGGATTTTGTTGATGAAGCTCTGGTGTTTCTGTAGAGAAGAATGCATGTTTAAACATTCGGTGTCTATTCTGGTTCGAAAGGATAATTTATCAATAAAATGTTTTGAAACATTAAATTAAAAGTTAATACTGAATGTTACAAAATATTTAGGTAAATAACACTCATATTTACAAAAAGTCAGTCAGGAAAATTAAAGGAAAGCTCGATGTAAAAATAAAGTATAACTGAAAGTAAATCCATTAAACTTTTTTTGGAAGAATTTCGAACGGAATATTTTGCAACTTATTTGCCAAATGAAAATTTTTAAATAAAATAATAATAATAATAATAATAAAACTGAAGAATTAATCTCAAAATGAGAGGACCGTAGTGGCCTGATAGTAAAATCTTGCTATCAGAACCAGATGGCTTCAGGTTTGTGACTGTAATCTATCGAAGAATCGGATTTACGAATGTTTGAATTCTTAAGTGCACGTTAAATTCATTCGGGTCAAACGTCCTTTCATTGGTGTAGTGTGGAGAAGAAAGTGACTGCTGAGATGTCCTGAACACCTGATCACGGTTAAAAATTACGGTCTCAAAATAGCTCTAGTTTTGCTTTGAAACGGGACATTAATATAGTTAAACTAAACTAAGCCGAAAACATAATGAAATGTATATTCCATCAAACAATTAAAAAAATGTATTTAATAATAGATCGATAAATGTAAAAAGCACATACATAATTTAACAAGAATTATTCTAAATTATGTTCAATAATCTATTATTCATGATATATATCATTAACATGTGAAAGGATATATTATAAGAAATCTTACAATGAATGAGCAATATAGGAAAATAAATTGTTGGCAAAAATAAAAAAAATTGCCTTGATTTCTATAGAATCTAAATTCATTTGAATCAATTACTGGAGGATAAATATATTGGTAAAAAACCAAATAAAACAAAAATTAGAATACAACAAACCATTTTTACCTGACTATTAATTTTAAAAATAATATAGCAAAATGAATATATATTTGTTAAAATCCATAAATCGTTGATCGTGTGCACATGCACATGAAGTACAGAAAGATTCACAGACTGCACTGGTCTTTCTCGCTTCAAATAAGAGATTAGGGGTACATTATTGATTAATTGCTTTTTAGAAATTGTCAAAATATTTAAAATTATCTACACTATTGTTAAATTTGAGGAGTGGTTCTCAAAATTAGTGCTGAAATGAGATTATTTTCAAAAAAGCTAGGCATGCACAAATGAATTATCAGTTGTAAGTGTAAGTATTATAAAGAAAGTTTAAATATTTTAATATCATCTGAAAAAAGTCTACCAAGCATGAATTTATCCTCTGAATTTTAATTAAAAATAAGAATGTGTAGATTTAAAACCAGTCCCTCTTTTACTTATTCGCATATATATGGAAAAAATATTGTTATCGACAAAAAAGTCTAAGAATATATGTTTTACATCACGTCTGTTAGTTGTTTGGGAAGCCAAAAAATATAAATAATTTTTTAAAAAACAAAAAAATTTGGTATGTAAGTTTGTAATTATATTTGTAGATTTATACCAAATATTAAACGAAATCTATTCAGACAAAGTCCTACTGTCTGCTCGAGTACAAATAAGCTCGGTACTACAAAATACAAAAAGCTAGATAGATAAAATTTAGTACATAAATTTTTCATATAAAATATAGATTCTTATCAAATTTTGAATCAATTCTTTCAAATAGTGACTGAACCAAATCCTTCTGTCAGTTTGTACTGATTCAAGCAATATTCACATATGAAATAAACATTAATGAAATGACGTAAATGAAGGAAAATCGTAGTCATGTGTTAAATTTCAGTAACAATCAGTAGATCAGCTAGCTCTGTAGATTCAGTAAAGATGTTAAGATCGTTGGCATTAATTAAACAACTGCCAGCGATCCATGTTTCTTAGCTATTACTAGGAAATAATATGCTTGGCATTTTGCAGCCTTACCAAAAATTCTCTTCACATCGATTTAAAGGACCGAAAACATGTTAAAAATTTGAATAAACACAAATTTAATTTTAAATATGGAAAATGTTTTGCGCAGAAAATCACAAAATACCAATGAGAGTTTTAACGATGTTTTGTGGAAATGTGTACTTCAACATGTCTTTGTTGAACTCTGAGTTCTCATATTAGGGGTATTTATGACTTTAATGCATTTTAACTAGGGTTTTATACTATTACTGAATATCCTCAACGTTGTTAAAGTGTGTCTAGAGCAAATTCAGTTAGAGCTTTAATCCATTTATGCCTACTGTTCCATTTTTGGAACAAACTTCACATAAAAATTATTTTTATTATATTTTTTTTACTTAATATATAGAAATTTCATGCAAAAATTCCAATTTTTTAACTTTAGGCATAAAATTGTCAAGAAGACAGAAGAAATGAATCTAAGCAGAATTCACTGCCAAATGCAAAATTTGCCAGATAAAAAAAAATTAATGATTAAAAATGGAAAAGTATTGAAAATTAGAAGGGAGACTGTATAACCTATAAATGTGGTGAATTTTAAGTATGTAACTTGTTATTAAAACAAGTTAATGCACACCTTAAATGATTTTTTTTTTCAAAACTGATTTTTACTCATCTGTTAATCACTTCAAATCAAATAACTCAAAATATAATAATCATATTACTATAAAATGTAAACGGGCTTTGTCTTTATAATGTTTTATAGAGAATGAAATAAAAGAATTCAGATCAAATGAATAGGCATGATTTTACAACCTATTGTTTACATAATAATGTCATAAATTTGCTAAAAATTTCATGATAAATCTTCGGCGGGTTGTAAAATATTTATTTATTATTAAAACTATACGATTGTAGTTAATTTTCTATTGAGAAACATGTAGTTTATTTTGTCCAAAGTTTTTTCAGATTAGAATAATAGTTTTTAGTGTAGACAATTTGTAGTTTTATAAGAATTTGCTTAAAAGTATGTTGTTAAATTCCAATTTTCAAAAAGTTTTAATGTCTATTTCAAACACTGACATCCTATTTTGAATAGTCTTAGATTCAGAAATATAGTTAAATTTAGTCTACGCCATGTGTTTTTAAAAAAGTTCTTTGAATCGTGTTCGGATAACTTAAGACAATTTGCAAAAATTCAGAAAATGTATAATTTGGAAATCAAGTTGTTGTTGTTAAAATGTCAACTTTTCATTATTTTCTAATAACCCTATTTGATTTATTGAAATTATTCCTGAACCAACAATCTTTATCTATTAAAAAAACAATACTTAAATTTGTTTGCTTTATTTTTTTTAAAAAAATTATGCGCGAGTTAGGCAATAACACTGTGATTTCCAAGAAAAATATTACACCAGACTGCAGATATTTAAAAAACTGTACTGTGAAAGCCAACTCCAAATTAAGAAAAAGAGATAAATAGACAATTTGTTGCCTACGCTTTTTGAGGCTTCACAAATGTCTTGCCCTCACACTTTTAAGTTCCAAAAACTTCAAGCGATATCATGTTCACACATGACAATAAAATAAAAAAATTCTTTAAAGTAACCTAAATATTTTCTCATAAAAATGTAATCAGTTATTCGACCCCCCCCCCGAAAAAAAATATTGTGATTTTCTTATCCTGAATATTTTGTTTGCGGTTTATTTTTGTTTTCTTTCGATCTCTAAAAATTCTAAAGCCTTATATTTTTACTCGAGATTTCATTTTCTAACTTAAAACCGAAATTGACTTTGTGGAAGCCAAGCGTAATGGTTCGTCCTCCATCCAGATGACACATTACATACGCTTGGAAGATATCAGACAGACGAGAGAGTTTAATGTTTGAAACGTCCGCCAGAAGGAACTTCTGTTTCAGCAGACTCTTGGAAAAGCTTTTTAACTTGATGAAGAGCCCCGCTTGACCTCCAACCTTATTTTTTTAAAGGAAGAGGAATGGGAAAGAAAAGAAGATTTTTTTCTTCTACGGAGTCATTTGTGGTCCCTGACCGGATGCCAGTGGGAAGAGGGTTTGTTGGAGTACTTTGTTGCTATGGAGACGAAGCCCAACTTGAGGTTGCCTCAATGAATTTTGAACGTCTATATATGAAAAGGAAGTGAAGATATGAAGCCTTATTTATGGTGAATAGAGAAGAAAAATATTGAATATGAGAAAAATAAGTAATGGTGCACTGAAAGCGCTTTTGTTGTCCATAAATGGGGGGACATATAGTACATTTCATGTTCATTACTGATTTTTTTTCTTGTGAATGACATAAAAAGTTTTGTAAGGCCAAGTACTTATGTTTCGGAGTTGGAAATAATCTTTACTGAGTTGGTAATCTTCCAGAAATACATGATTCCAGTTCTACTTCATAATGTAGAACATCTTAAAAACTGATTAAGGACATTTGAGAATCTCATAAATGACTTTAATTAGATTTATTATCATGACAATGGCATATCTCATCTTTTTATGCTAAAGGGAAAGCGTTTTATGACGAATAACTAGTTTTAGGCCATTATTCGATTTTAAATAATATTATAATGTTTTATATACTTGTGCAATTTGTTTTCTTGCATATTTCGCCCAAAATAGAATAAAAATAGGTTTCAGTTTAGTGATAAGTAAAATGGATCGTTTTGGAATTGATTAGATTTTTAAAATCAGAGATAAAATTAAACTTCAAACTTTATATTTCCACAAGAAATTAATGTTTTGTAATTTTAAATTATCCTTTTGGTTGTATTTGAATGATTGTTACTTTATAAAATGATATCTATATAAATAAAAATGAATGTTTGTCTGCATGTCTCTTATGCCTTCCTAAATCATTCATCCGATTGGGATGAAACTTGGTCAACTTATTGTTTACACCTACATAACGGTTATAGGGATAGTATAATTATTTAAAATAAAAAAAAATCGAATCTTAACTGCATCTATCTGTCAAGGATTTATCCCCAAATAACTCGTTGAGGAGATAATAAATTCTGTATAAAGGCTTATTCCAATTTAAAGGTTAATATTTTGTAGCTATAGAGCAAATGTCATATAAGTCATGTTCAGAGGTAACAACTTTATTACAGCTTATGCGATATAGTTTAGGGGAGACCAACCCTGGAGGGTTTTTATTTTAATTGAATTTTAGCGTTTTTTGCAGTAACTACAAAAAATATTCTAACACAAATAATTTTGTACCATCTTAATTTTCAAAATTATCTTTCCAACTATATTAACGATTTTTTGGTATTTTCTATGTTAAATCAGTTGAAAAAACATTTTAATTACATTTTCTAAAATTAAATTTGAGAATTAATGAGCAAATATTAAACGAATCATGAGATACATTAAGTACTTTCTTTCTTTACCATTCTTAAAGAACACCAAGTTTTGTAATTCTTCAATAATATACAAATCTAATATATAAAAATGTGTATTTGTTTGTTCGCATTTTCTATGTTGTCGTATCATTCATCTTATTTTGGTAAAACATTGCCAAATTATTGAGATTACACTTAATATTATTTTTCATCTGCGGCAGTAACGCGCCGGGTACCAGCTAGTAATAAATAAATTTTTACCTAACTGTATTGCATAATTATGATAGAAAAATAATTTCATCTCATAACAAATATTTCAGTTAATGCTGGTTGTAATTTTATTTAGATTAGAATTTATATTTGAACGTATGTTAGATTACTTATTAGAACTTATGTCAGATTTCTCAAAACATATAGATAGAAAAAAATTAATTTGTGAGGTTTCAAAAAACAACAACAAAAAAAAAAAATGATTCAATGAAATATAAATAGTTGGAGCATTTAAACCTAAAACTTTATTCAAAATCGTATAAATGAAGTCAACAATAAGATAATATAGTCATGGCATAGGGGCAGCGTGTCTTCCGCGCGATCTGGATGTCCTGGGTTCGAGTCCCAGTTCGGGTATGGTTCCGCGTTTTATCCGTGAGATGCATGAATGGACCCCCCTGCAAAAAGGGGTTGTGCAGGCGAATGTGTGTGTGTCATCTCCATATGAGCAAGAAGTCAGACTTCTGCCCACTGGGTGCTCAGGGATCTTTACCCTCAGAAGCAACACCCCCCCCCCTTTCCTTGGAAACACGGACACGACATCATCATCATCATTAAAATAATACATGAAGTACACATAGAAAATTTAAGTTTGCTAATAATGTATTTCATTAAATATATCGTTGTCGTCCTCTAATGTAACGAAACCTATTAAAACCTAGGAGAAAATTTCGGGTATTTTGTCACTGCCTAATTAATAACGTGAAGAATATTGTCTAAAGCTGTATTTTCGCAGGAATTAATTTTTTTATTAGATGTGTTTATGTTTCTATAGTTTAAGACGTTCTGTTTATATTATTTTGACGGAGTTTATACAAGATGATTTTAAATGATGGCGACATCGGTTGCATAACTTAAGAAGCACCTATTTATTATACTTTTTATCATTTATCATTTATTTTTACAAATATTTTCTTAGGAATCACTTTTGCGTTAGACATTTTCATGGTTCTGCAGTTTAATGACATTCGGTTTGTCTTATTTTGATGAAGTTTGTACAAAATGATTTTTAATAGATGAAGATATTGGTTAGATGATTTAAAAGAAAACTCTATTTCATTTCTATCATTTTATAATATTTATTTCGTAATAAATATTCACAATTAGTGAATATTTATTACGTAATGTAAGTTTATAGAAATGATTTTAAATCTTCTCCATTACACATTTAGCACAGTATACCCCAATTTTAATTTAGAAAATAATAATAAAATTTAGAAAGAAACCCAAATAAAATTTAGAAAGAAACGCTTCCAAACAGATAAATATCTACCAAAAATGATTTGATTCATATAGAAATTCATTTTGGATCCATATTTTTATGGTGTCTTTGTGCTTTTTCAATTCTCCACCATGATCTCAAGTAAACAAACCTTTTCGAACCCGACCTTTTTTTCCTTTTCTTTCTTTTTTCTTTTTCTTTTTTTTCCTGCAAGTTTTGTGATTTGCGGCAGCAATTGCTATGCAAGTTGGGCTACTATTTAAACTCACCTTATATTTTTTTAGGCGGACTATAAGAAGAGGTTTAAGCTCTTCTGTCGATGTGGAAGAAAAGTTATCTGTGTGCAACTGGCTTGTTGCTTCACCATTTTAAGATAGTTTTTCTAATCTCGTTTAAATGCTAGACAGCAAGAATGAATGGTATGAATCTGTTGACAAAAATATGGTAATGCTAATTTGGACTACGATTTTAATATTTAACGTATTAATTTTGATTGCTCCAGTAATGATCATATTGATTTTATGCTTCATAATCAATAAAAGATATTTTAAGGAAACTGCTTTCAACTTTATGCCTATTCGACATTCAATTTCACTGTCAACCTTCCTAAAATTTAGGTTAGTTTACTCAGAGTAATAACAAAAATAATATAATATGAAATGGGATTAAAAACTTTTTTTATCGAAGAAAAAAATCTTTAATTAGCCGATAAATACACGTTGATGCAACATACCAGATGTATACACACATGAATTAATTAGGGAATTTTTTAAATAGAATACTATTTCTGTTATCAGCAGGATAATTGAAAAATTTGAAAATAACCTTTTTGTATAACTGTATTGAAGAAAAAACTGTAAAAAGTGCTGTAGTATAGCTTAATTTTTTTTTCTTCTAAATTACAGAAGTTGATTTCAAATTTGCTTAACTGTCTTGGCATCTTTTTCAAAATGAAATCAAAATATGAAAAAGATATAAAGTTATTAATCACAGTTACCAATAGCATTGTTTCTAGTTTATAAAAAAATACCCAATTTCCTGTAGATTTGTCAATATTCAATAGAACTGATTTAAGAAAAAATTATGGATATGCCAGATCATAAATAGATAAAAATATTTCATGCTTATTTAGAAAGCAGAAAGCATTTGTCGATAACATTGTCATATTTAACTATTTTAGATAAAAGCAACTTCAATTATATCTAATGGAATTAATATCCAATTATATAAAAAGGTGTTTTATTTTTTCTTGTGATAGTAGTTAAATTACTAATAATCATTCCTGAATCTTTTCAAATACCTTAATGAAATTCCATAAGTAGAAGTCTAGAAAATGCATTAAATTAAAGGACTTAATTAATCCATGCAAATCCAATTATCTATATTAATCAATCCATTATTCTTCAGCACGATCTCACCTGAAGGAAGAAAGCAGTTAAAAATAAATGGAGGAAAGTGTGTGGAAATTAAATCTAATAAGTACAATTAGCATAAGCGAAATGATGATGTTTAGGGTAATAAAGGTTGAAGCTACCAGCATATGCAAAGATATTGCTTTAATTTAATCTAGAGAATTCAAAAGATTAATCATTTTATAAATAGCAATTGACGAATTTACCAGTTTAATCAGAAAGTGTCTTATTTTGTTTGGTCGAAAATAACATTACTTATATAAAATCAAGCATTAAAATTACCTATCAAAATCCAATTACATTAAATGGTAATTTTTGATTACCTGCATTTTTAAAGCAAAGTAATTCAGTATCCTAATTAGAAGCTTTAGAATTCCAGTTACTTTACTTATTAGATTAATGCATTGTTTTGAAGTCACATTATGTGTCAAAAAAATTTAAACATTTGTGAGATCATAGACTTCAAAAATAAATGTAACATTTCAAGTATATTGGAAGTCTAAAAATGAGAAAATAATATTGCAGTCATTTATGGGATTGCAAAATAAGATCAAAAGCAAAGAATCGATGAATCAAATAAACTTCATTATTTATTAGATAGTTAGACTTAAACATCTAAAATAATTAAAACGAATAAAAGAATGTGGTTATGCCTGTAAATAATGGTATTTTGTTTAAAAAAATGAAATAGTACGCACTGTGGTATGTTATTACAACTAACATAATTATCACTTATTCATAAAAATTTACTGTCCAGAATTGAGTAAAATGAGAACTATCTACAGACTATTCATAGAAGAATCTCTTTATTAAAAGGAAAATAATATTTTTCGGTTTATCTATTATCAATTATTCTTAATTTTTATTATATTCAACTGTTTTCACCAAGGTCACTGATTTCATTCAGATGTAAAAACTTAGGATTCATAAAGACACTTTAAAATTTGCCATTGTGAGAATTAGGTTGAAAGTTGAAACAATTTGAGGACAACTAATATTTGCACCATTTGTCTTATACATTATTGATATTTCAACGTACAAGTTGATACAAAAATATTGTACAAGCTTTGCTTATCCCAAATGTTGCACCAAGAGGTATACTTCCAGTTGAGAAATTTTATAAAACAAAGAGGGATATAATAGGAAAACTCTTTGGAGGCTCCTAATAAATGATTTTAAAAGTTACATTTTTATACCCATGATGGAAAAGTACTGGTTAATAAATTGTTCATCTGATATTCATCTATGCACTAACAAAATTTCATATTTCTATCTACAAAATTTAAGAATATATGCTTATTTTTAAATTTAGAAAGACTAATCATGCATTCAGATAAAAAATATTTAATTCATAAATTCCAATGCATTCAGTATAGAAAAAATGTCAATGATTTGTCAAGTAGTATATCAGCTGACAATCATGGTATTACAAAAATTTATTTATTATGGTTTCATTTTTTTCGCTTTTATTGGTAATTAATTGCAGCACATAAAAAAGCTATTGGTCTATAAATAATGGGAAAAGAAACATCATTAACTGAGAATTCAAAATATTTTTGTAAAGTGCTAGAATGCTAAGTAATAAAATAACCTTTTTTTTATTCGTATTGCATTATTTCTAAATGAATAACGTGTTTTAGTAACAAGAAATATTTGAATATGCTGATGGTTTATATTATATATTGTCTTGCCTATCTCGTTAAATACAAAAGTCGTTTATTAAATTGCAGGTGTCCTTGTATTAAATATAGTTACTAAATGGTTTAGCGATTATAAGTGACATAATTCCTACTTTTTTGGAAAGAACTTTGATGAGGCATTGTACATTTCATGCAGAAATTCATATTTTGATTTATTTCTAGAGTTGCACTCATACTGATGTACTAATAGTCAGTCCAGAGCTCAGTATTTCCAACCCGAAAATGTAAAGTATATTTCAGCTTTAAGAATTGGCACTTATATAGTGTCTGTATTTGCTGTCTTTTCTGCTCACCCGACATTTGTATTGTCGGTCCCAATTCCATCCAAACGAAAATTCCTGCGCCGGTCCTCAGGGACCGATGCCGGCCACACGGAAAGTTCACTGCCGGTACCAGGGGAACGGTGTCAGGCTCAACGTGTTAAAACAGCTCCGTAAACAACAAATGGAATATTTTGTAACTGGATTGCACTTTAAATAATTTAAAATCGTTTTAGAGAAATACAAATTGGTCTGATGAATGTAACTTTAATCGAGATAGAAACATTAATTTTCCAAACTATCATTTCAGGAGAAGTAAAAATTCATTCTTCGAATCAAAAAATTCATTATTATTGTCTATTATCTATAAATGTGCAATGTTGATTTTTTAGAAACTCTGAATGATTTCATTTTTTACACCAGTATGACAAACACATTCAGTTTGTTTTGATTTTGATTATATACAAACTGTAGAATTATCTTTGGATGTTCCGACAATGCAAATGATTGCTGACAAATTCAAAAAAACTAAGTCATAAATGATGAATTCAATCACTGTTTTTTCTTTTTTATTAACTTTCTCTATTGCAAGTATATTCAAATATTTTAAACATCTGTCGAAATATTTTCATATATTTGGGTGCCTGGTTTGACTGAAATTTGAAAACAGTATATATCTAATTGCAATAGTAGGGGGATAAAAGCTTTTCCATTTTTATAGGGCACCCTGACATCGACTCTGAAATTTATCTTTTATAAGGAAATAACTTTATTATAGAATCAAATTTGTCTAATTCCTATTTCTCTTCTTCATTTTTTCGATTTTTTCTTCATTTTGTATTCATATGAATATTTGCTTGATGAAAGTGTTTCTAATAAATTCAATTTGTCTTTGAACTTGCACATTTAGTTAGATTTTCTTCTGTTTTTTTTTTCTCACACATATTTACTCATGTATCTTAAAGTTTCAGTAATAAAAAAATCATTATAAGAATGAAATTGTTAAGATTATTATCATTGAATTAATTATTACGAGACGATTAATGAATTATCATTATTATCAGCAATTTATGAATTTCATAAGCATCATCCTATCAATAATCATTATCATTCAATTAATTAATTGTATGATAATCAGTCAATTCATTACTTTATTACCATTCAATTCATTATCATTATTATTAGTCAAAAAATAGCAAATGTTTCATAAATCTTCTCCCCTTCAGATGTTTATAAAGATCTGAAATCAAAACCATACTAATTTCGACTGTATTAAGAAGTATTTTCTTTTTCGAAAGTTGGCTCAGCAGAATATATTAAATAACTTTTGCAATAATAATAATAATCTAAAAGTATCAATATGTTTAATCCTTAATAATCTATATATGTCACTACGGCAGCATTGAACTGTAAGCCTACTTTGGGTTTAAAATATATGTATAATCCAATTTTTACTCAAAACATTTAAGCAAGAATTTTACTGAGAACACAGCTACCAATTTCAGCTGCTTATTAAATTCAACCTTTATCATAAATTAAAAATAAAGTGAATTACATGTGTTTTATGCTTTAGCTATATGTGTAATCCAATGTTACCGTTGCAGAATGATGTGATACATGTTAAATATGTAAGTTCTTGATTTTTTTGCGAATTGTTTAGCATGCAGAAATTAATATTCATTGTTTTTTTTTAATTGGCAATTTTAAATTTATCGTTAATGGGCTAAATGATGATCAGTACCCACATTTTTCTTAGTCTAGTTTGTTAAATTCAGCGTGTAATTATATATATTTATATATATATATCAGTAAAATTAAAATGAAAAAAGTTGTGATTTCATGAAAACCTTACTTTATTAATTTATGGGTTTAATTAAGAACTCTTATCATATTAATTGTAAATAAATCAATATGATCCTTCTATAGACAGTCATACGAATGCGAATTTGCTTCACAAAGTAGGTTAAAAAGGTATTAGGTAACGAAGATACGGTAAGCAAGTTTCTTCGGTTTCTTATTAGATGGTAGTGGACTCAATCCTTTTGACGTTTACAATTTATGCGCCAAAATTGCAAGTCTGTGATATGACATTGGAATATTTATAGATGATTGGTAAATAGTTGGCTGCTGCAATTTTTCTTTGGTTCAACAGGAATCTAAAACCTGTTGATTAAGGAAATATGACCATGATTTTCTATAATTCTTTATGACCGAGCGTTCGTCTGTCTGTTCTGCAAAAACTTTATTATAATTACAGCTTAAAGAGTCACATATAAGTTAATAAAAACTAATTGTAAAAACAGAAAAAAAGAACTGCAGTAATTTTATCAGCAAAGAGCAGGCATGCCGTCAGATTTTTTATAACTTCTAATACTCTATTTTTTATATGTAAATCAATATAAGAATTTTTAGATAGAAAGAAAGCAAATGTATCTGGGGTTTAAAATCTTTATGAATGCAAAAAAATGACTGTTTCTCTTCTTTATTTTTTTTCGTTAAAAAAACGTTTTCGTTTTTATCGTTGATCCCTATAATCAAAACTTTCGTTATTTTGATTATAGGGGTCAGCTTTAAGTTCAAAGCTATATTATTCGGAAATGCATTATGCAGCTAAAAATCCCTTTTTTATTGTTTCCTTTGTTTCGTTCCTTTAAAATTTTTTTTGTTATTTTGATAGTCGGGATCAGCTTTAAGTTCAAAGCTGTATTGTTATTTGGAATTACATTATGCAGTTCCTTTTCATAAAATAGGAAGATGCCGATCAATCATGCCCAAAGAATTTCAAATCAACTCCTCGAAGTATGATTGATCTTTAAACTCTAATATTTGATCTTTTTATTTGTAGATAGATCAAATGAATTATTTATTTTTAGGTACAGTGTTTTTAAATTAAATTATTGGAAAAAAGTTACTTTTCCTTTTTACTGGCGAATAATATATTTTTTCTATACTGTCTAAGATGTTTTTGTATCTTTTTGAGATATACAAAAGATTTCTCACAATATTCTTTAGTGCAGTTTGGTACAGTTACTAGTTTTCATTTCATTTTGATGAAAATGGTAAACCTTTCGATTTCCGGTTGAATAAAAACAAGCTGAATTTCAAAATCCTATTTCTTTCAGAGCTTCCTTCAATTCTCTTGATAAAAGGAAGCAGAAACAGGAAGCTTGCTGAATTAGATATTTAGAAAATAACTTCCTCTTTCGATTTAAACTAAGAAGTTGGATGCAGTAAATTCTTATTTATTTTATTAAGAGTTTAGTCTTTTTTTTATATATTGTATGCAATCATCCGACCTAATTAAAAATTGCTTACAGTAAAATAAGAAATCATTTATTAAATATCTTATTAAAATTTTATTTAATAAAATTAATGCTTTAACTATTTTATCAAAATTTTATGCATTTGTTGCTGTATATGTAAAATTTCAAGCATCCGTCGTAGTTTAAAAATTCGTTGCAATAAGACGAGAAATTATTTCTTAATCTTTTATTAAAAATAAGTGTATACCTTGATATATATTGAAGAATTTCGATCATCTGACCTCATTAAAAAATCTTATCAATAAAAAGAGGAATTATTTCTTAAATCTTTCATTGACATTCGATCATTTGATATTCGAATAAATCAGAAAATGTCGCAATATAATGACGAATTATTTCGTAAATATTTCATTAAAATTTATGTATTTGTTGCAGATTGTTTTATAATTTAGATCAATCAAACTTCTTAAAAGGTCTTCGTAATAGGATGAAGAATTATTTATCTATGCAGGCACTGACAGAGTCTTATGAGCAACTCTTACCCAAATTGTCAATTTTTATTTTCTCTTTTAATATCTTACTCTCCGCTATAGTGTAAGCCTTTAGCAATAATAAATAAAATAAAGATTAAGAATATTCAAAAGATTGAAGGCTTCAGTTTTCTTTATTTATTCAATTTTAAGGTAAATTTACTCACTGTATACAGTTGACATGATTTTGTGTTTCTCGCAATTAAGTTATTTTATGTTTTACATGAAAATTAAAATAAATAATTAAATCTTTTTATACATTATATTTTCATTTACATCTATTTTAATCCATTAGAAGCAATATAACTCCATGGACTGTAACAAGACTAGGTATAATAAATATATTATCATGATTTCAGAGAACTTTTAGTTCTTTTTTATTTGCTTCGAAACTATTTGATGATAATAACTTTGGTTTTCAATTTAAAGCTGGATATTTTGATACCTTATTAGCTATATATTGAATATATTTGTCATATTTATTTGATACTGGAAGTAATCTAAAGTCGTAATACAAATTAACCAAATGTTACACCATTAGAAATAAGTTACCATGCGGGGAAAGTTATTATGGATTCCAAATTCGCATATGGTATTACTAGATTTCTTCCTTTGCCCTTAGTTCCATGTTGACAAAAATGACGGATACTACGGTTATGTAACTTATACAAGATCTTTTGTATAAAAGTTGTATAATTTTTATATGCTGCTTACTTATTAAATTTAGTGTTTTCATTTGGTTAAAACAATATACAACTTTCTTGAAACTGATAAATATTTATCTGACTGATGTTCTTCTTGCACATTGCTTTCAACAAATTCTTAACAAAAATATGAATCCTGGCTATCCATTTGAAAAAAAATTACTGATTCATTAAGAGTTCGGGTGAAGAACCTGTAACTGTATTTTTTGATGTGATTTAAATTATTATGAAATTATAAGCCATTATGTATAATCTTTTTTGATATGACTGGAAAAATTCTAAAATTATTAACTATTATGCATAATATTTCTTGAAAAGACTTAAATTCGAATGAAATAATTTCATTATGAATAATAATTCTTGATATGACTGGCATTATTATGAAATTATAAATCATTAAACATAATACTTCTTGATATGACTTAAATTGTTATGGGGTTAAGTCATCATGTAGAATATATCTTAAATGACTTAAATCATAATGTAATTACTAGTCACTATGCTTAATATTTCTTCAAATAATAGTAGCTATTATGAAATTTTAAATTATTATGTATAATATTGCTTGATGGGACAAATTATTATGAAATCAAGTCATTACGCAGAATATTTCTTGATATAATTATAATTAGAATAAATCATAATGAAATCATAATCCATTTTATATAAATAATAATATTTTAAAACTGGCAAGCTTTTGAAACAAATTCCAAATATTTAAGACTGTTGCTACAATAAATGTTCCATGATAGCAAAATGAATTTTCATTTTTTTTTCTTCATCTCCAAAGAATTCATTCAAGCCATACTTGAGTAGAAACAGAATAACATCCCACATTCGAACACATGTAAAATATATTTTCCATTTACAAAGGAACTTGCATCAGATACATTTATTTGAAATCTATTAGCAAACGAAAAGACACATCAAATGCACGATGGGGAAAACTTCAAAGGGAAAATTTTCAACATTTTCGAAAATGCGAAAACCTAGATATGTAATATATTCCTTTCCCTAATTGCTACATGCATTCCATTTAACTCTACGAAACTGATTTGTTGCATAGCATCGGAATACCAATAAATCAATCATCGGATTCTTCCGAGCGCTGCAAATTATCTAACATACTTCATTTGCTTTTAGATCAGGAAAATTAATGAAATATTTTGCTTCCAAACAAATGCTTTAAAATTTCTGCCATATATGAGATTCTAATTTTATTCTTGGGAATATATTTCCGAAGTAGTAATATTTCTGAATTCATCTTAGTAATTGTTTTGCGTTTTGATTCTATATTGTGGTTATAAGTAAATTTCCCTACAAACAGCAATATACAACGCAAACAAGTGAACGGATTGTAAGGAAATTTGGTATACAAAACATGCATGATATGTACTTACTAAATTTTGATTAAAAAAAACGGTTCCAAAATGACTACTAGTGGGTGCATTTTCCTGAAAAACACTAATTTTAACATAATAAATGACCAAAACGAAATAGAGAAACAATCTTATTTATTAAGTAGTTTCTGATCCTCTTGCCATCGAACCAAACTAAATAAAGGTAAGGAAGAAAAAACAGTTCAGTTTGAAGAAACAAGAATAGACTAGGATGAAATTGCTCAAGAGGAACAGTTGTTAATCATGTTCAGGATTATAATGGGAAAGGTGCTCTATGTGAGCACTTACATTCATTAGCAAAAGTTCCAGTCGATGGAAAGAGTGTTTAATAGCAGGTCGGGATTGATAAGTTGTAATGCTTCACATGTAAAGTGCTATGGTCATTCAATGCCGCAACAAGATACCACCATCATTACAATCGGAAACATCGGCATTAAACATGAGAACGTCTCATATCCTAACTTATTCTGTATGAAAATTACTTTTCTGCGCATACAAATCTTGACATTTTTTTTCCTAGAATTGATAAATTTTCCCGATTTTACATTTTATTACTCATATTCTTGTTGTAGATTGATAATACTGTTTTTATATTCCATTTTGGGTAATTATTGTGTTAAATATAATGTTTTTCCGAGAAAAATGCCTTTTGGTGAACCTTTTAGAACTTTTTTTTTCGAAATCCAGGGAAGCATCTTGTGTGTAGCCTAGATACCAAATTTCGTTATAACCCGTTCACTCGTTTGCATTTTATGCTGCTTTTTATAGGGGAAATTTAATTATAACCACCCTCTAGATATCAAAGCATACAGAAACTAAAATGTAGAGATATTAAATAATAATAAAAATTGTTTTTGTAAACTTCTTGCTGGCAATCCAATGTATTTCAATATGCACAATTTTAGTACAGCATTTCTTATATTAATAAAACTTTATGGCTGTTTTATGGTTAGTGGAGTTATTCATAGATTTCCAAGTTAAGTTGTACTGTACAAAGGATTTTGATTGTTTTTTTGTTATTTTTTTATAGCTAAAATGGTTTTATTCTGTTCGAATGTTTTAATACTCATTTTTTATTACTTCTGACAAAGAGGATTATTTTATGTAGATAACAAAAACAGCCATTTATGATTTGCATGAACAACGATGTACAACGACTAATAAATGAAATATCAGTTTACGTTTATGTGTGGGGAAAATAAAGTATTTTCAGTCACAACTAAGCATTTAATTTTTTTATTGTTTTCAGCAGATGGATATACGTTGTATTCATTGAATGAAGATTTCCTTTTGTAATAGTAATAAACATTCAAAGGAATTTAAGGTAGTAGTAAAATAACTAAAATGAACTAAGCATATTTGTGGGGCGCCAGCTAGACATTATAAGGCAGCATTTATTTGATTGTTCATAACTGTTTCTTACAAGAATTTATATCATTATAATTATCAAAATTTACAACCGTTTTCGTTGTGGCTTTAAATGTGTATAATAAAGATCTATAAATAAACTTCTTGAATTGATGTACGTAATGAAAATATCAAAGCAAAAAAGATACAGAACAATACTACTTCATTGTTAAAACATACTTATAATCAACAGTACTATTCTTCTTCCATTTAACAATGAAATATGATAAACGCGTTCTGGAGTCCTTATATTGCTATGTTTGTGTATTTCTTAATCGCAATGCATTATTTAAATATTTTCAAGGTAATTGTAACTTTAAAAAGTTTGTAATTAAAATTTAATTTCACCTTATATTGAATGTGAGAAAAAAAAATCAAAATTCGAATATGACGTTGCTTTCGCAAACTTTGGGTTGTGAGTTCGAACCCCTTTGTTCTAAAACTCCCTTTATATGTGGTGGTTGGGGCAAGTATAAACATGTCATGACAGTGAAGTCCTCCATGTCCACACATTATCACTAGAGAGTGTAAGAGGTGATTGTTCTCTGATTCTAGCCTCAATTACGAGTGAAGTAAATGAATAAATTGCATTAAAAAGGCCTAAATTACGAATGAAGAAAATTCATTAAATGCTATGGATGAGTAAAGGAAATGAAGTTCACCCCGTAAAAAGGTTTTTAATGAATGAGTAACTAAGTCACAATGTTGGCCTTAGATGGTTCTATTGAAACAAGAGACTCTCTCTGGGCTTAAAGGCGCTGATTTCTCTTGCAGGCTTGTCTATAAAAAGTGCCGTAAGAAACGAAAAAAAAAAAATTAAACAATTAAAATGAAAAAGAAATTTAATTATAGAATTGAGAGCTTAAAATATTGCAATTTTCGGACAGTAATTTCAGAAATACAATGTTTGAAAAATAAAATTTGAAAAAAATAAAATAAAATATATAATAATAAATAAAATAAAATAAAATTTGAATTAAAATGATCAATTAGACTTATGAAATAAATTTCATAGGTATTCTAAACAACCTCATTCTTCAAAGCTAATAAAACAATTGTGAAAATTTTGAAAGAAGTGCGCTTATTATTCCAAAGAAATGCTTATTACTTTTCTTAAGAGTACATTGTGGGAGATTTCTGAAACCTCGCAACACAGCACGATCTCGAAATTTGATTATTGCTGCATGATATGAGTTCTCAGGACAAATTTTCATAAGAAATGTAGACCTCGTTCATTGCTTTATTCTTAAACTGTGTATCCAAGCATTCCTTCTATATATTATTAGGTTATTTATTATTATTATAATGTTTTAACTAGAGAACAGACGTATATTTGTCTTTCAACTCTATTTAAAAAGTGTACGTCTGACATACACGCCTATTTTTTAACAGTATGTAAGGAAGTATAATCGAATTCTGAGATACCAGATCATCCAATGTACTTTTTTATTAAGATAATTACCAATACCTATTTGAGATATAAAGAAATCACATTTGAATAATAAAAGTTATATCACTTCTCGCCTTACATTTTCCTCTAATAACATAAATTATGAACTATATTCGTTAAAAGTTCTTCAAATAAAAAATTATATATTTGAAAACGTTTTAGGCATATCTGTGAGTATCCTAAATTTTATTGGATATCATCACAACGAAAGGAAATATGTGTTGGCAGTAATATATTTTCAATGGAAAACAGAATAAATACAATAAAATATATACGGTCAAAAATTTTATGAAACAAATAGTAAATATTAAAAAAAAATATTTTAGGCCTTTTGAGTCATATTTTATTAGCATATTATCAAAAGAGAAGAAAATGTAAGTCAACAGCCCTAAATATGAAAAAATAAGAAGTTTAGCATTATATTACATTTATTTTTTAAATTGACAAGTTTTTTCAAATATTCTTTTATATCTGTGGTAATAAAAGTTGTTTATATTTCAGAATCATTTTTATTATTATACTGGTAACAGTTATATCATCAACGGATATTGCTTTATATTGATCATTCATCAAACATCTAATATTAAATATATTTTAAATTTTTAAGCCTCATTAATTAGGACATTTCTGATTATCAGATTTACTGACACAACTGCTGGATCAGCAAAGAATGTCTTAATTTTGAATTCACTTTAATTAGAATATTTCTGGTGATTAGTTTATTGAGAGAACTTCTGAAGCAGAGAAGAATAGTTGAAAGTTAATTTGAATTTATTTCGAGTTGAATTTCTGATAGTTTAAATGTTTTTTCGAAATGTAGATTATTGAGGATAAAACAATTAATTACGAATTCCTATTTCCAATAAATTTTATCATCATTCATTCCTTATTGCATTAAAAATATATCATAATCTTTAAATTTAGATTTAATACGAAAACTCTTAAAATTATCCATTTGTTATAAAGCAATGTACACATTATTCACCTGCATGTATACTTTTAAAATCCTTCTCATATATGTATTTCTTCACATAATATGTCTTTATACTGTAAAACATTGATTATGTCCAAGCTATAATTCTCATAAAGAACTTAAGTAAAATCCTTTAAAAAGCTTTTCATAATTTTTATCAGCATGTTTTTGAATAGTTTGATTTCTCTCTAATATGCATTATCACAATATGCAAATTTATTTTTACCACATACTATGCAGTTATATAAAAATAATTAAGTTTATAATAATATTTAAAAATTAATTTATGAAAATATTACTAAATTTTTAATCTTATTTTTTATATATGACTGTAAATATACTGTCTAAACAAATCTAATTTGCAATCTAATAAAAAATTATTTAAGAAATAGTAACGATTTATTCAGAGTATTTAACTGAAAACTAATAAATTTAACTAGTAGAAATTTTTTGCATGTTTTAGGTATGCATTTTCACTGAACTGAAGCATTTGATGGTTAATTTTATTTGAGATTTTCAGCTGCAAATTTCATGGAATTTGTTTTTGTTTATGCATGTAAATGAAATGTATGTAAATGTAAATGAAAATGTAAATGCAAATGAAAAAAAAAATCCCCCAAATTACAGCAAAGCCAATACTTTGCAAAAGTTTCAGAAATTACACAAAATGTGCATGGAAACATTTATTTAAGTTCTCTTCAGAATATTGAGTACGCTATCTGAATAGGAATTTTCGTAGAAAGACCTCAATTTTGATGCAAATCCATTTTTTTTTTGCTACTTTTTCTTTCTCATGCAACTTGAAACATGTTTCGAGTATGTAAAAAACATTTTTGCTGTTGCAAATATAAGAAAGGGATTTTCTGCCTAAAGGATATAGAAATGGTCTGATGTATATAGAGATAATTTGGGATGGAAATAAATGTTTCGGAATTTGGAGAGAACTTTAACTATTTTCGACGAAAGAATGCAAATATTTTCTATTGTAGAACAAAAACTAAGGAATTTTTTTTAAAATCCTGTTTTGGGATGAATATACTGACTCTTTCGAAAATGAACATAAATAGTTTTAAAAAATTACATTTCTTAAGCAGAGTTATTTGCATTCGATATATTTTCTGATCTTCAGAAAGTCAACATGAAGCAATCCATTTTGAATTTATGCGTAAGGGAGGCGACTTTAGGATTTAAAATGTCAGGGACGAGTGGAAATTATTAGAAATAAAGAAAAATTGTTATATTTCTTTTAAAGAAAGTGATTGTAAATAACTTTAATTCAGATTCAAATTTGCGCCAAGATTATAAATAAAAAAGTTCTGTATGGAAAAAAAATATATTTTAAATTAAAAAAAGTAACTGTAAGTAAAAAAAAAAATATTAAATTTTCATTTTTTTAAACTTTTTCCCACGACAATTTTATGTTTCTCAAATGAAATTGTGAAAACTCTTAAGAACAAAGAAAAATAATATTTTACAGAACAACTGCGTATTCACATTTTAAAGTAAACTTAAATTAGTGATCATGCTTGGTTAAATTTGAATTAATAAATCTTAAGTTATTTTAATTCAAACAATAGAAGGAATATATTATTTCGTTAAAAAATACATAACAAATTCAGAAATATGAGGAAATAAATAATGTCTGAGCATGTAATATAGCAAGTTTGTAACTGTATATTCAGCTCAATTTTCAATATCCCAAATTCATTAAAAACGCTAATTTAATTTTTCAACAATTTCAAAAACTGTTGAAAGTCATTTTAAAGTGATTAATGTATTGAAATATGCTTCAAATTTTAAACACATAAATAATCGTCCCAATATTAAGATTTAAAAAATTAATTTTACAATGTTTCAATATTTTCAATTACGTACTTCTCTAATAATATATAACCTAAAGACTGAATTTAATGTATCCACCTTTTTTAATAATTATCTTTTGGATAATTATTAATTATCCAAATAATAATTATCTTTTTAATAATTATCTTTTTTTAATAATTTTTAATAATATCCTGTATCCATGTTTATATAAAATTCCTAAACTATAGTATATAAAAAGTAAACTTTATGTAACGTAATGTATATAAAGTGCAACATGTTTTTTCGGGAAAAATGTCTGTACAGATAAACTTTAAAAGCAAAACCTTACCTAAATATAAAATTTTATCTAAATTGTTACAGCCGTTTCCCAAATGCATGAAATAAATTCATAAATGTATATAAGAATTTCTCATTTATTGTTGTAAGATAAGTAAAATCCTTACTTTAGATCTATTTGAGAAAAAAATTTACTATATCTTAATCAATAATCTCATTTGATTATAATCCCTCAAAACTTTGTACTGAATATCTCCGTCTTTTCAAAATACTATACTAAATAGTTAAATCATCTCCTCTCTGCCATGGCTACACAAATTCAACTTTTCCAAACTGTATTAATCACTAAAGAATGTTTACTTATTTTGCATTGTATAACAAGACGAAATCCTTTATTTAATATTCGCTTTATAAAGCCTAGGAGCACAGCAGGACGATGGAATCCGACAACTTAAATCTCTGGATTCAGTGCAGCGAATAACTGGCAGTCTATGTTTGCAAGATTTTGAGCTCCTCCGTATAATTAAGACCTTAATCTGGGGGCATTAGAGCTTCTGCATTTGTCAGACACAGATTTGTTGGACTTGTAGGAAACATATGTCCGGTCGCTATCGCGCGGTTGTGAAATCCGTCCACTCCCACTTATTTGATAAAGACGAATTATTTAGTAGATGAATTATAAATGCTTATTAAAGATTGGCTGCTAATGTTAGATTAATCTCTTCTCGCTGTGCGAGGAACGAAGGCCTTGACTATCGTAGACAGTAAATAGCGATTTATTTGCTGGGTATGGTAAAATCTAATTATAATGTCTCGTATGGTTTCGATTACAGATTTTATGTTAGCTATATTGCCTTATTTGATCTTAGTTGATGCATCTCGTCTAGCGGAATTTATTTTATAAATTAGCAAAAAGGTTACTTTTCCCAGTGTCAGTTATTCTATTTAGGAACTATTAATAAGTTGAAATAAATATTAGAAGCAATTAATTTGACTTACTCTAATAAAATGCATAAATGTTTTACTTACATACTCATTATCTGAATTCATGCTCATAATTAATTACTTTAGCTGTGTTCCCTTATCGGTTTGTATCTTGCATGATTTGATATGTTGGGTCTAGTGAGATATATTTTATAAATCCTCAAAAAATATTTCTCTCAATGTCTGTTATTTTAAAACTATGAAACCTTTAAAATAAGTATTAGAAGTAATAAATTGACTTTCTCCAATGAAGTGAATAATTATTTTACTTGTATAGACCTTATCTTAATTTTTAGCGTTAGTAATTAGTTGTGTTACCTTATAGGATTGTATCTTGCATGAGTTGATGCATCTCGTACTGAGAGATTTATCTTATAAATTAACGAAAAAAAATATTACTTACTCTTAAAGTCAGATATTTTAATTAGAAACTATTATCAATTTAAAATAAGCATTAGAAGCTATTTTCTCCTATGAAATGCATAAATGCTTTGAGTAAATATTATTTTAATATATGCGTATAATTAATGTAATTTGAAAATACTTGTGTATTATTCAGTAATTAAGAATCGCACATGAAACACATACATACAAAGTTTTTTTGTTCATAATGAAGAAATATATGTATAAAAAAGGTTCTTCTGTAAATTCTCCTTTAATTCTGTAATATGCAAAGCTTTATTTATTGCTTCATTATACAAAATGTATAAATTTTATCTAAAATTGAAAGTTATTATAATTGTAATAATAGTAATAATAATAATTAATGAAAGTTATCGTAGTTATAATAATAATAATAATCAATGAAAGTTATTAATATTAACTGGAAATTCAGTTTAAATAGTAATTGGAAAAAATTAACTGTGGGATTTTTCTTCATAAATATTCTTAAACTAATGTCTGATAGCAATGATTTCGTTTATAATTAATTAAATATTAATTCATTAATAATTAATGAAGGTTATTAATATTAATTGAAACTTCAATTCAGCTATTAAATGAGCAAGTTTAACTTTGAAATTTCTCTTTATCATAAATATTTCAATTTCAACGTTTTGTTTGATAACTATTATTTCGTTTAAAACAGTCATGTAAAAAATTTCGGTCGCTCGAAAACATCATGATTGTAGTTTGCAATCAGGATTGTTTTCTGCAGCTATAACAGACATTTTTAATGAAGCTTATCTTTCTTCTGAAGCATTTGATTTTCTTTTAAATGAAACCAATGATAATTCTTCCAAAACAGTTGAAATAAATTTAAAAGAAGCGCATGCACGTACATAGGAAAGAGAGAGAGAATTTCCCCCTAAACCCTTATTTACTGTTTTTTTTTTTTTGAAAATACAAAATTTTCATAAAAGCAATCTGAATCACGAGATGGATATTAATATTTATCTCACATTCTTTATTAATCATAATGTATCGTCCTATTTTTTTGACTATGAAGCTTAGTAATTAAAAAAATTCACTTGGAAACTGAAATAACTATTTTGAAAAAAAGTTTTTCAAAACAATATGTAGTTTTTACTGAAAGAAATTTTTTTTTATCTTGTTATACATATTGATATGCTGTATACATTAATACTTAATCTTTTTTAGATCTCAATCAAGCTGTGATGTATGAGTACATGTATCAATACTTGTGAGATAAGTTTGTTACAAATTCAATTACGGCAACTTTCGCTCAGAATAATATCTGACATTTAATGTTACGGATGCACATACACTTGCCTTCAGAACCATTATAAATCATCCTTTTCCAAAATCCACAAAATCCGCTCTTGACTGCAGAGAAAATATCCAGTAAAAAGAACATATAAGGAAAAAAAAGTAACATTTCTGCACCAGATCATCTTTACGCCAAATAAAATTTAGAAATCTGTTGAGATTCTTTTGTATTGAAAGGGCTAGTCAAGAGAAGGCAAAACTTATGTGTTACTCCAAAAAGACAAAGAAAATGAAACAGAGACAAAGAAAAAAGATTTGCGTTGCTGACAAACTACAGTTCAGGCTGCCCTTTGAGTTTCTCTATCCTAAAGGAACATCAACTCTTTATTCGTTCTTTCTTTATTTATTTTTTGAGCAAAAGAAATTTATTTTGCAGCGAGACGCTAAAAAAAATGTAGTCTGCGAGTAAGATGATAAATATGTACAAATAAATACTGCTGCTTTGACATTTACTCGTCTGTTGATGGATCTTGCGTTTCTATTCAACAAAGGTCGTATTTATTCTTCAGGTTGAGCGAACGGTGGGAAAACCTGTGACATAGCATTACAATGGAAGGAGCATGAATTTGCTTTTTTTTGGATCAAAGTGTTTGTGACAAATGAATAGGATGGGAAGTGATTGACACATACATAAAGATGACACGGGTAAAGAATTCTTAAGTACATTTTTTGATTCCCTAGCAGATGTTGCCACCCACGAAATGAAATTAAACTTTTCCATTTCTTTAATCTTTCTTTGAAAGACTTTTTCTGAAAGACCTTCTTGGTATTAAATATTTCATGTGCATTTTATTTACTGGCTGGTATCCAGCATTACTTCGAAGGTTAATAACTTTATTTTTATCTGCTGGAAAAAAGTTGTGCCCGTAACTGTTTCTTTTAAGATAGGACATTTTGCTGTGGTGGTACAAATATAATTTAGAAAAAAATAATTTTGAGTTAACCATTTTACTCTTTTTGTTGGTATTAAAATATTTGTTATGTTTAAAGATTTGATTTTCTAATTTTATTATTCAAATATATATTAAATATCTTCATGGTTTGGTTTGGCTTAGTTTAGTTTTATCAACGTCCCGTTTTAAGGCAACATTAGGTCAATTTTGGAACTGACCTCGTAAGCTTGAATGACGGTGAGATGACCACAACGACACATGAGTTGGTACCCCCTATCCAAGTTAACACACCACACCAGTAGAAGGACATTTCATCTAGATGGATTTAATATATCTTAATGGATTACCAGAAAAATTAATTCTTCACATAATAATAAAATTTTGCGCTATCTTTTTAGTTCTTTAGTCAAAAGGATAAATTAAAAGAATTAAAAGTTTGAATATATAGATTTTATACGAACAGAAGCATAGGAATAAACGCATTACAAGAATATTCTAAATAAACTGGGGTTCTATTCATATACATAATATATTTTAAACTTTATTAAATACATTTATTGACTCTTTTCGTTTAAAATTCATTGAGCATTGAATTTCTTTATAGTGTCATTTTTTAAGCCTCACAAATTTACGATTTTTTGGCCATAGAATGCTACTTATAAATGGTCTTTCTGATTTCCATGCGAAATAATTATTATAAATCAAATTTCTTCACAGTTTATGTAGAGAGAACAAAAAATGATATTTATTAATTTTTTGAATAATTAACTAAATGAAAATTTACAAATAGCTTCATAAGAAACAATATATTAAGCGATTTTATATTATTTCAGTATTTTGATGAAACATTTGTTGCCTTTTTTAATATATTCAAACATTTGTATTTAAAGTTTTTTTTAATTTTTTTTATTGTATTTCATATTTTATTTATAATATAGTATTTAGTGTTAATGTTTCAATTTATAAATATTATGAAAACTTAAAATCAATTGTAGTTGAAACTCACGAGATCTTAGTGCAGCATGTATGGAATAAAATTTAGTAATTTAAATGATGATAAATGATATCTAAAATTTTAATTTTTTTGAAATTTAGTTATTTTATAACAACGTATGTAAAACTTCATAAACTCTTTAAGTTCTAGAACATCACATAATAAGAGAAAAATTCTACTCCGAAATTTCATCTTTATAAACATAAATACAAGATAAGTTAAATAAAAATGCGTGATTAAATTGTGAGTAGAATTTTGTCATAAGAAATGACTTCGAAGAGATATTGCATAATCGTATCTTTCTAATCAATATAAAGACTGCATATTGTCAAAAAATTGTATCGCTTGTCCTAGTTGAAAAAGACTTATTTATTTTACTCTCCGAAAATTATAATATCCTCTCCTCTAACCAAATTGTTTGGAAACGCATTTGTAAGCAGCAGCACGAATTGTATTCATATTCTTAACTCATATTAAATTTTAATGTCAGTTTGCAGTTTTTATTTTGCAGAAATAGGAATGCGCGATGGATGAGACTTTGAATTTTTCGAGTGACAATAACGTTTAGATAAGTGCAAGAATTATTCAAACATTAACAGAATTTTGTAGACGAATTTCTCTTAAAGTAATCAACTGGCATAAAGTTATAAAATACAATATATATTAAAATTAGAATAAGACATTGTATAGATAATTTGCTATTGTTGTTTCTTTTGGCATTTTTTATATTTATATACAAGCTTACTAATGAAATCAGCGAATTTGAGACGAGAGAGCGTTTATTGTTTTTCAGTAATGCCATATAGGACACTTAGCTACTCATTTGCACACTTGCATTCACTCGCATAACCCATTTACACAGGAGAGGGCATATTCACATACCTCACAAACAGAACATAAATGAAGAACCAAATGCCCGAACAGGACTCGAACCCCAGACGCCCTGATACGACGCTGCACATATACGTAAGAACGCTTGCAGACGGTTTGCATTT
The DNA here is from genome assembly GCA_026543055.1 of Argiope trifasciata. Taxonomy (NCBI): domain Eukaryota; kingdom Metazoa; phylum Arthropoda; class Arachnida; order Araneae; family Araneidae; genus Argiope; species Argiope trifasciata. Next base: position 3,016,385 of record JAPMOQ010048382.1, read on the forward strand.
AATTTTCTTCAATGATTTCTTTAAAAATCTGAAAATTAAAAAGTGTTTTGAAAATAGCAAAGGTAATATAATATATAAGTAACTTATTTAGAAAACACTTTAAATATGAATGAAAGCATCATCGCGACTTTTGAGAAAAATCTAATCTAAATTGCATAAAACTTTTAAACTTTCCAATAAATGACAAATTATAATGAATGGAATTACAATAATTCTGTATAAAAATAATTATTTGCAAATTTTAGGCAAATGTTTACATGAGAAGATCCAATAAATAACAAAATAGGAAAAAAAATTCTAAAGTATTATTCTTTTTATTATGATGTTGCCCTTAGGTCTAAATCTTTGAAGAGCACTATTTCGTTTTAGGAACTGAAATACATATAATTTATTAAGATTCTAGAATATTTGAAAATATATCAGAATCTGTTATACAAAAACTCTTTTAAAACATTTAAATCTAAGTATGGTTTTAATTTAAAATATTCTCGACAATATGCTTTATATCAATCTAAATGGTTTATTAAATTATCTTTGAAATTCTTGGATCTACAAGAATTTTCCTGGATAACGCTAACTGAAAAAACTTTTCACTGATTCCATTTAAGGATGCCACTTCTGGTTTATTTTAATAAGCCAAGGTGAATTGCTTTAACTTCACTCCTAATTAAAGTAGAAATAAACCTGGGATTGTTTGAGAACCTGCCCCCCCCCCAAAAAAAAGTCTTATAAAATAAATGCTCCAAAAGAAGAAAATCCTTTGGCTTTATAAATATTTTTTTGAGGCTATGGAAGCACTGAAATGGTTATTTAAACACATGATATTTATTTCTGAATTCTAACTGATTATATTTTAGAATTTTATAAAAAAAGTATGTAACTCTGGAAAAAAATGTGATACTGAACAGTCCTTTGGTCTAATTCAAAGAATGTTTCAAATGGGGCTATTTTATTTTGAAACATTTTGTGTATCTAAAATCATGAAATCATGCTACGTCAAAATTTTTGTTATAAAATAAAAATCTATTAAAAATAATAATGCAATTGATTCTGTCTCATATTTGATCTTTGATTGACTGATTTGATATCTCTTATAGCATGGATTTTTTTTATATATCTCCAAATATGAAAGTGTCATTTTTGAAATAAGTCACTACAGTTGAAAAATTTCCCGATAAATCTATATTTCTAAGCATATTTCTCTCTTTTATTACATTTGGCGTAGAGTTTAACATGCTCACAAAGCTTAAGAATTCTTTAATTCAATTTTAGTTTTTAAAACGACATTCAGAATGCTAAACAAATAATTTTTTAAAAAGTGTTTACGAAACAGTTTTTGATTTTTTTTTATTAACAAAATATGAATGATGATTTCAAAATCTTTATCTAAAACCAGGTATTGGAAGAAAAGAGTATATCATAATTAATATTTTATTAAAGTATAAATAAATTGTGTGTTAAATAAGTGTGGAATTTAGAATCAAGCATGCAGAAAGAGTAGTATTAATGTGTAAGCTAATAATTTAAAGAAATAACAAAGAAGAAAGGAGTATAAAAATCCCAATTCTTTTAGTGATAAAATCTTCTATAAAAGGCATATATAATTGCTACAATCTGCATGAGTACAAATTTTCAAACTTTTATGTCCACAATAATTCAGTTATTTTACGTGCAGTTAGATGAAAGTGAGGATTTGATTACAGAATTTCCATCGAATTTATTCAGCTTTATGCAATGGAATAATCAACCACTTTCATTCGTTAAGGTAAATTTTGACTTAAAGGAGCTTATAACTTTCATTATAATCATTAAAATATTACTGTGTTTCAGTTCAAATGTTAAACATAAAATAGGTACAAGAATTGAGTTCGTGGGGTTGCGACCAATATTTGAAATTCTAGAAGAGAACAGAGATTATAAAGAGAAACTCGGGGAGTCGTGATTGACTACAATATCTTCTTTAATTTCAATGTGAAATTTCTGAGTGACCTTCACAAAGGTACAACTTATTTCGTCATGTACATCTAAATTATGGCTGAATGTTTCAAATTATTCATCTGTATCTTTTTAAACTGAGCCAAATTTTGGATCAATTCTGCTAAACAACTGAATAGCAAATAAAATAAAAGAAAGTAACTTATGTTAAAAAATGATGCCAACAGAAAGAAATCATTTATAAAAATATCGGCTGTTTCTTTTGAATATTCAGAAGATTTTAAAAACATGTTTCATTTTTTTTTCAACAATTGAGTGTTTTTTAAAGTTAAAAAGAAAAAAAAAATAGAGGGGATGCATCTGTTGGTCGGCATATGTTATAGACAAGTTTATCTATATAAATAAAAATGATTTTTTTTTCTGTATGTCTCTTATGCGCTGCCATGCCGCTCATCCAATCGCGATAGAACTTTGAATACTTATTACTTGCCCTTACGAGATGGTTATAGGCATAATATAATTATCTAATACATAAAAAATGCTGATCTATTTACCGCACCAAATAACCAAAGATTATTGTCCAAATAACTCGCCAAGGACACACAGCAGATTCAGTAAAGATACTAAATTCAAGATAGAAGATAATATTTCGTATTTATTGTGCGTAAATACTAAGCAAGTCATTCTCTGAAGTAACAGCCTTATTAGAGAATATGCAAGAAAGTTTAAAGGGAATAAATCCTATGGAATTGAAAACTTAACTAAAGATTTAATAATATTTTAGAGTTTTTTGCAGTGTTTTCCGGAAATATTAGAGTACAAATATTTTTGCATTATTTTAGCATTAAAAAATTATTAATTGAACTATATCAACAAATTTATGGCAAAAATATATTTTCTGCATTATTATGGCATAAATATCAATAAAAAAATAATATTTAACCACATATTCTACCATTAATCTTGAGAATTCTAAACGAACATTAAACGAATCACGAATGTCTCTTTGTAATCATATATTATGAAAAAATTCATAACTTAAAAAAATCTTATGAACAAATAACTAATGAAGCTACATATATTGTATAATGCTTTTTAACAAAAGGAAAGGTGTTTTTCCAAGTTTCTATTAATAATTCACTCTCTCCCTATATGTATTTATTCATACGTCTTTTTCCCAATTTTCAATCGTTAATAAATCCATTCAAGTTCAAAACTGTTTCAACTTATAGTAAATAACACTTGATGTTAATGCAGATTTTTCAAATTTAAATTCAGTAGTTAAATTAAATGAATTTTTAATACCTTAAATATAGTTTTAGCAGTTTTTAATGGCAATTGAAAAAAATACTTAATAATTGATACTTAATATTTTTTTGATAATTATTCAATAAAAAGTAACTAAAATAAAAATTTTATTTGTTGACCTAAGTAGGAATCGAATTTAATTTTTTAATTACTTGTTTAAAAGACAATATATAATCTCAATCACTTTTAAAATATCAAAACTTTCAGATAAACTCTTTAGCTCTGATAAACTTTAAAAAAAATTAGTTTCAGAAATGAAATTTAAATGTAAGAAATACAAATATCCAGATATTTCTTAAGGTAAATATAATTGCTTGACATAGAACTCTATCTTAAAAAAAGAGTAACTCATTACAGAATTGAACTATTTCGCAGGAAACATCCCAAATGTGTCGATTGTAAATAAGTAAATAAAGCTAAACAAAGCATAGATGTATTATTATTTACCTTTCGATAATAAGACATGAAAAAATATTAAAAAAATCTCTAGTGTTTTTTTATCATGCGTATTAAGTGAAAATGCTGATGAATGGCTTAATTAAGATTATCTCACGAAGAAAATCAAATATTTTCCGTTTCAATTAATATAAGGGTACAGAAAAAGTCTAATTATACTAATTGGTACAATTCGCACTTACCCAGCTTCTAACTAATATAGAGAAAGTGTGAAAGTCTACCAATTAAGAAATACCTTTCGGGTAATTCGTTAATAACGTCCCACTTTTTTGTCTTTGCACACAATTTGAGGTAATCAACTAAAAAACTTATGTCTTTAGTTTTTTGTTAAGCTCATTATTTTGTGAAGATGTAATTTTTTTCATTCATCTTTCTTAGACTTTTAGATTGACATTTTTCTTTTCAACAGCATATTGTCAGATTTACGAAAAGTCTTTGAATAAATTGTCTAACAAAATCTATGTTTTTTATTTAACTGAGTAACAGGATGTTTCGGAACCGATTGTATACAGAAATAATTTTGTGATGTTAATTTCCGATGTCGCTAATTTCGCGATATTTAATTACGGATAGCGTATAAGCTTTGCACAGGTGATGTACGGAAAACCCCAGAGCAAATTCTAACCCAGAAAAGTTGCATTATTTTTGAAAGGATTTACATAGAATTTGCCAAGCTAATTCACGAAGAAAATGATTATTATCATAATATTTTATTAAAACAGGCATTTAGAATATTCAGCAAATAACAATTTATCAGTTTTGCATTAAGATGAACCGACAACACTGCTACTTTTGAGATCGAAGTCGAATTTATATGATCATATAAATTCAAGTCGAATTTATATGATTAAAAAAAATTAAAAGTAGAAAATTTTATGTCTTTATTTTGCACTTTAATTTTTTTAACCGAATCCAGATGAATAAAACCAGAAGAAAATAAAGATTAAAAATGTTTTCTCTCCGCATTCATAAATAAAACATTAGATAAAAGTTCTAGAAAAAATAATAGCAAAAAAAAGTTCTTAAAAAAAAGAGTGAAAGTTTAGCTTTTGCAGCTAACCCAAAATATTTGACACTAAAATAAGTTATATGTCAAAATGGAAACAAAGGGGATCAAATTTGATCCGTCACAGATTAGACTAGAAAATTGAAGGCTGTACTTCCCAAAGCGTCACACGTTAGCTGAGAGAGATTACGAATTTTTTTTCAAAAAAAGAAACTTCCATTTGGATAAGATCAGTAGATAGTTTTTGATTACTTTTTATGATAATTAATCTTATCGTAGGAAAACTTCTCTAGAGTTTGTTCTTTCGAAGTTTTATTTCCTAGATTTGTTAAATAATGACGTTGTTGATGAGCTTGCATGCTATTGCTGTCTACCCATTTCATGCTATTTAGTAATATTCAGAAATTCGTTTACCATTTGTTTCGTACATAAGAACAGAAATCGTTTCTTTACTATTACTTATGTTTTCATTTTTTTAAATTACTTTTCGAAAGCCTAAGTATATCGAGGAATTTTCATTTACAACTTTTATCAACGTATGTATTTGAGCTGGACATAGAGATGAGTATTGAAATTTATCAACCAATATTAAGTGAAAACTTAGATAAGTTAATATTATTGTTAGTAATATAGTAGAGAGAAATAATCATGAATACTTCACGAAGTTTAATAATTTTTTTGGTAAAACATGTGTCAACGTACATTATTTACGTTATAATTTATTAAATGTAAAATATTTATAAGCTTCAACTTTATCATTTTAATCAAACTTTGTCATTCAATGTTTATTATACCACAAATGCGTGGATATATTTTAAAAATTATACATTAAAGTATGAAACTGCTTTAAAACTCTTTAAAAATTAATTTATCATACCTTTAATTTTTCTTTAATTTTGTAATAACTATTAATTAATTATTTTAATATACTTATTAAATATAGTAAGTATATTCATAATTTTTTTATGTTTTACGTATATATTTTTGCATATACTTATAATTTGTGTATGTTTTAAGTATATATATATTTTATATATTTATGATTTTTGTATGTTTTAAGCATATATTTTTGTATATATTTATAATTTCTGTATACTTTAAGCATATAGAATATATAAAAATGTTTTAGATAATTTATAACAGTAAGAGGTAAACATTAATTTCTAATGTCCTACATAGTTCCTAAAATACGCAAAATATAAATTATGTTTAAAATAAAGTTATTAATGAAATTAAGCTTGATATAAACTTAATATTTATATTCGTTAAATTTTCTGAGTTATTTTTCTTTTTATTGTATGCCGCTTTTATTTTTATGAGCTCCTTTACACGGTGATTGAAAAGTGATATTTTGTTTTTTGGTAATGGCATTATTTTTTCAATGAAGGGTTAAACTGATTTTGGGAAATTAAAATCATTATTCAATCTAATCTCAAAAGTTGTGGAGAAGAATTTCAGATGCTGAGTCTTTACCATTTTTATTATCTTAAACGTACGCTTCAATGTTTTGAAACATATTAAGACTTTAGATTTAAATGATGAAAAGAATTATTCAACCAAACTGTGGTATTATATTATTATGGGTTTAAATATAAGTAAAGGAATTATAAAGAATAAAAACAATAATTAAATCAATAGTGAATATTCGCTATTTACTTGCATGTTGCTCCTTTACAGAAATTGAGAAAACCTTTAACGGAAAATGCTGCTTCTTATAATTAAACTCGCATAAAAAAATCCCATTTAATCGATCTTTTTATGGTTTTTCTTCTCATGGTCTCTTTTTAGTGTCACAAGAAAAAAAATCAGTCAAGACTATGTGCGATATATAAAACCTTTCTGTGCTTTCAACTTTTATCAATAAATTTAGTTACTGATTTTCGATATTTAGAAAGTTTACTGAAAATCATGATTAAATTCAAAAATTTCTAACAAACTGCTTTAAGATTTCTTCAACATTTAATGAGATGAGACTTTAGTTTCTTTTGATAAAAGAAGGGCCCATTTTTCATATTATGATTTAAAAATATTGGACTTTTATAAATATTTTTATAATCAATTTTGCAAAAAATAAACGAAATGATGCTAAACTTCTTAAATCAATTAGGTTTGATTTCTAATTCAGAAATAATAACATAATAAGTTAAAGACTATTTAAAATATTCAACCTTGCTGCTCTGTCCGGATCTATATTGCCCGAAATAATATTTAAACCTTGATGAAAACATATGGTACAGGGATATTTTGATGAAACTTCTTAAAATCTTTAATAAATAATATAAATATGTATTCCCTGAAAGATTTTGGTTAAATCTTATTTGGAAGGAATGCTTTTCAATTTATACATAATGTATCGTTCGGGTCAATATGGCCCAACTCAAAAAAATTCATTCAAATTCATCATACATGTTTTTTTTAATTATTCCAAACAAAAGTTAAGAATAACAATAGTTTCTGTAATTTCTCAATTTTCGAAATGTGTTTCGTTGAAGTATGTGTTTGGTCACATGACGAGAGAGCATGTGCAAGGTCCAAAAGATGATAGGATTGGCAGAAGGCCAATCTCTTTTCTTTTATTGCAACGTTTATTTATTTTTTTCTTTCTGATGAATCTGACTTTCTGTTATACAATATAAGAAATGTGCGAGAAGAAAAGGCGAATTGCCGAAATTTGAGAATATTTCATTGTGCAAGGTGCAAACTCTATCCGTCAAGCTATGACAGCAAAACTAATATGTAATGCTGCAATTGTGAGAGTCACATTTACAAATCTCATGTAAAATACCATTATTCAAATTGCAAATAAAAATATTAATTTCGAGCACTTTTCTGTTATTTTTATATTAATGAGAATTTCAATTTCAAATATTGTTTAGTTATTTTTATTGCAGCTTTATATTATTAGATCTATTTTTAAATATATAATACTATTGTTTAATTCATTTCTTAAACGGCGCCTGTCAATTACTGCAAGAAAGGTCAGTTTTCTGAGTCGGATCATATTGAACAGAAAGTTACGTATGTGAAATAAATGCGAACAGAACAGCAGGGTTAAATAAAATCCCGATCGATTTGTATAATAATTATTGATTTAATACATCGGGCACATTAATAAAACGAAATACATTCTTTAAATATTTTTATAGTATTTATTAACAAAGTGTAAAGATTCAAAAAAATTAATACCTTATAGTCAGATAAATTTTGAGTTACTTTTGCCCCAGAAAGTCAGGTGTACAGTAATAAATAGGGCTAAAAATCTTTCGTCGTCTAAAGCGTGAATATTCGTCAAAATCTTAAATTTGAGTTTTTTTGATACGCACAAACCATTTTTAACCATTTTAAAGGGTATCTGTTAACTAGTACCCTACTAATGGCCCTTTCTTTAAAGAGTGAATTACAGCTGTTAAGAATTTGTATACAAATTTTTTTCTCTTATTTTCAGTTGATATAGTGGTTTTGAACTCTGCAACTATATTCCTTTAGCAATATTTCTCTACGTAATTATTCTTTAATTACATAAAGTAATTAAAAAATTATAATAGTAATTATTCTTTACTCATTGAAATTTCTAATAATAAAAATTTTCTATTATGTTTTGTGTTTTGGATATTGAAAATAAAATGATACAATTATTAAATTAATAACTGTGGGATTTGAAATGTTATATAAAGATAAAATAGATGTTTTATAAAAATTGATTAACCTGTAAAATTTACTTGACGATCTTGCCTGATATTTATTCAGGATCGCTCTTATAAAAGTAGTGAGTTAGTGTTTTAAGCCTTATTGGCGCTTAAATTAAGTATTTAATTAAATTTTCGAGATTAAAGATATCACTGAGCTTAAATTAATAAAAAATATTTGAAAAGAGATTTCATTTTGATTTCAACCTTTTATAATAGTCTAAATTTATTTAATCGTTTTGAATACTTCTTTCATTTTGAAATAACATTCTTTCATTTCTAATTTTACTGACGATAGTTAAAATGAAATAACATTACAGAATTGATGTTTTTAAATGGAATATCAACCACTTAACTGTTTTGTGCGAGAAGGTGTCATCTAATTAGATAGTAAAGAACATAAAATATTTAAGGGAGTAATTTCTCAATCTCTAGAGAATAAGGTATTCCTATACGAGATTTCATGTACTTACTTTTACTTGTTTTTGATATATATACTTGTTTTTGATAAATAATTCAAAATTCTTCATTTTGAAGCAAATTATTTTTGTTTAAGGTCAAATTATTTTTTTAACTAACAATTTATAATTTTTTATTAAATGCATATCATATCCAATATACATTTTTTTTCCTGATACTAAGTTGTTCCCATTTTTTTGTTCTTTAAGTTGATTGATTTTTATTGTGCCATAGTAATGTTTTGCTAATCCTTATTTCAGTTTTTCTTAGAGATACCGCTCGATATTTTTTTTAATGTGATACAATAATTTTGATATTTTCAGTTTCAAACAAAAAAGATAGGAATTTTAAACGCTGCAAAAATAATACAATTTTAAATCGATGTTACTGAATAACAAAGCTATTCGGAGGTTTTATCGATAGTGAATAAAAAATACTGATATATTTATAATACAGTGTAGTGTATTGTTTATAATTAAAAAAAAATGAATTGCTTTCTCCATTACTGAGACTAAAGCAAAACGTTAGACTAGATGCAAATTCTAACTAAATGAAAGGAAGTAAATTTTAAAGAAAATTGAACACCTGAAGGTAAACTAATTATTTTATGCATTACTTTCATGTGCAAAATCCATGAAATATAAAATGAGTTCTTCGGTCTAATGCTTCTTTTTCAAAAGCTAAAAAATATAGATTAAACAACATTAATATAGTTAACCTTACTTTCACATTTTTATGAAGACATTTTTTTTTGTCTATTTCTTTATAAAATAATTTTACTTTTTTTTTCATAAACTAGGAAAAATGTGCTTTTTTAATCTGCTAACAAAGTTTGTTTCCTCCTTTTTATACAGAATTATTTCCTTCTTAATGAAGGCATTAAAATTCATATGTCAAAGTAACATAAATTTTTTTAAAAAATGCAAAAAAGTTTGAATTTTTTTAAATATTTTAGGTTTTAATGTTAAAAAAAGATGCATTCGTCTGTTATAGCACAGCTCTTGACTTGTTTTCTTATAAGTTGCTTTTTAATAAACATACAAGAAGTTTTGTATATCAATTGAAATTGAAATCATTCTATACATAAAATTTCTATTTTAACCCCAAAAGCTGTAAAAAATACTGCCTAATTTTTTTTTTCATATTTCAGATTTAAAAAAAAACATTCCGTAAGGTATGATTATTTCTTGTAGTTTTGAAAAACAATTTTTAGAAGACCTTAATAAAGCATTCCAACACACAATTTCACAAATATAAATTAATGTTTTCAAGTTAAAAATAATATCAGAATTGTGTGTTACTTGTCATTTAAACGATACTTAATTTTAGCAATAATATTTGTAAAAAAAGGGTTATAAGTTTATACGTAAGAAACAATCCCTTATGAATGTAATTTTTTGACGGTTTCTCAGACTATTAATATACACTCCCAAGCATTTATGTAATGCATTATAATTTCAAAGTCAAACTAAAATTTGCCGAAATTGTCCACCAATTTCAGCAGTATATTGCTGTTGCTTAGAGTCTAAGATAAGCCCGCTTGATGAAGTCAAATATTTTAAATCGAGTTTTAGTGTCTTTTGTGTCAGTCACGCCATCTAAGGTTAAGAGTACATCCATGCATCACAGATCTTCCTACGGGATATACTTTCCTAAAACATTTCATTCTCAGATCGGAATTCAGATCTGTATCAAAAAAGGATCCCATCTGATTTAGTACTCCTACTAGTATTGCCTTGGAAACCTTTATAGCTTCTACAGATTTATGTAGGCAACAGTCCCCATGCACACAGTGATTCGAGCTTACAACCCAAGGGGTACGAATCCAACGCTTTACCAACTAAGCTATCCCGATCAGCAGTGCATGTAACAGGGGAAAAGAAGGCACATCACTTTTTATAATATTTCCAGATGTAGGTGAGAATCTTGAATATAAGCTTAAAGTCTCTAGTAAATCAGAATAACTCAGAATTTACTTAAAACCAGAAGAAAAGATTGTTTTGAAAGTAACGAATTAAACTAATAACCAAAGATTTATCATTATTAATTAATTCTATTTTACACTGTTCTCTTCTTAGAACACAGGATATTACTTATTGATTCGCCATGCTATTAATTCCGTGTGAGAAAACCTGATTATATACACAAGCCGAAATTATACTGGTCAATAGCTAAAAATTGAAAAAAGAAAAAAAAGACAGAAATGTTATGAAAAAAATTAAATCTAAGTGGTCGCAGGAGGAAATGCTCTTTGACCATTTTCTGAAAATCAGCGAAATCCAGCTTTAAAAAATTTACAAAATGCATCAAAAACTGCAACATTTTTATAAAGAGCTGATCAATAGAAAGAACAAATTTCCCTCAATGGTTATGTCTCTCACAAATCTCTTTGAACAAGTGGAATGGAGTGGGCTATTAAACTCTACCTCACACGATCTTTTCGTCCTTCTCTTCTCCTAATGTCTGCTACTTTTTCAAAGATAGTTTTCTCGGTGAGTAACACTTAACAGTGAAGGAGACTTGAAAAATACATTCGATCTTTTTAAATTCTAGATCATTGGAATTCTGTTCTTTTCTCGGACAAACAAACTTGTTGAAGTAAACTATTTAACCCCAATGGTTTTTATTTTAATTAATTAAAGATATCAGATTTTTTGGAATTAATAGTGATTATAGATCCTTTATATTAAAATATAGTTTTTTGAGGTGATAGCAATACACTAATGTAAATACGTATGCATTTTTTTATTATTGTAATCTTATAAAATTAGGTTTTAATCTATTCATCATATAACGATATTTCTATGTTTGGAGTGAATTTATATAAAATAATTGATTAATATTTTTAAATATATTTCAATACTAAATAATTTTTTTTAATGATGTCATTTTAATGCTTTATTTCAAATCGTTTTAGTAAGAAAAAAGAACAGTAACTAGCAGTAAACTAATAATTGTTATAGTTTTACGTACATAAGACAAATCAACATAATTTTAGGGGAAAAAACAATATTCATATAATAAACATACAATTTCAATTTCAATCAGATACATAGGTAAAGCAGCAGTTGATTAAAAAAATATAAATAGGCCACAGAACAAGAGCTATAATTACAAACAGTTACTTTGTTACACTCATGGATATTTGGATAAATTGAATGATCAGCTATCGTCACTGTATAGGTGGGAAACTATTGTTGAGTCTTAAGGGCTATCACTGATCATGATACAGCTCCTCTGACGTCATATGCCATCATCTGTAGATAATAGCAAATGCCGTCATCTGTAGAGAATAACTGACTGACATATTTTTCAGGATTCATGTATTCACTAAACTGATGAGAGCCAACCACCATTCTGGAAGCACATCATTTCTATATCTGAAGTGCCCTCCATAGGGATGAACAAGAACTATAAATAGAAAATGAAACATATGTATGTAATTAAATGAAACTGAATAATTCAAAAAATTCTTCGATATGCAGAATAAGAGGATTCAAACAATATTTATTGAAGTTAAGCCGATGGAAATCATTATAAGAGCAGAGAAATAAGTAAGAAAGTGTAAAACTACTTTTGATTTTATAATTTTTTACACGTGTTGTTGTAAGAAGGGTAATATAATTTTTCTTAAAAATTAAGATCTGTAATCGTATATAATATGGCATATTTATATTGTATACGATATTTAGAGTTTAAAATAATTGAATGGTAGTGATTAAATCAATCTATGCATCTAATAGTTATATGATACTTTTTGTGTGTTTTATAGCTGACCGTTAAAGCTTAAGTAGTGATTAGTGGATCAAGTTATTAGAGAAACCACAAGGATTCAAGTTTTGACTATTTTGCAAAATTATTTCTAACCTCTATTTTTCTGCACAACTACTAATAATTTCGCAAAATATTTTGACAAAAATCATACATTAATATATTTAAAGGTTCAAAATCTTAAATAATTAAAACTTTGACAAAAAAAAATATTCTGATTTTGCATTTACAATATAATGTAAGCAATATTTCTGTCAAAAATGAATAAAATATTTACAGTTACTAGTTAAGTAAATCAGAATTTTAAATCCTTTTATGTATGCTTGTTTATTAAAAGCTACAAATGTATATGTAATTATTAATGCAGCTGTTGTAAAAAAATTAAATTAGGATAAATTTCTTATGTAATTAGAATACCACTCTGAATGGTTATTTAATATTTTTATAAATAATTAAAATTATGAGAGAGTTTCTGACTTTTTCAATGTAATTTGGAAAAATGAAATAATTTGTTTATATCACAAATGATATTAATGAAAATGCTTCAGTTACAATGATCAGAAACTTTAAATCACCTAATTTAATAGATAAACAATAACATCTAATATGTCTATTATTGACCTAAAGTTTTTTTAATAAATGATACATCATTGGTCTCATTGTTCACTGGAAATTAACTTATTTATGTTTTCTTCAGATGAACACTTTTTAAAATTGTAATGATAGTTTAATTTCCTCCATAGATAAATAGATGATAGAAATCAATAGATGGATAGAAGATATATAAATAGAAGATTAAAAAAAGAAGTTCAGAATTACCAGAATCTCGTTAAAGCTTAATTGTATTAATTTCTGGTACTCCTTATATATTATCAAAGGGATGGTTGATTGCGCGCATATTTAGTAAAGGCTTATTTATTTCGTTTTATAATATGCTTCCTTACTAATATCTTCCGATCGATACTCGTGGTAATGCAAATTGATTTCTCGTAAGCCTGAAAGCTGTGATGAGAAATTAATTTCGTGTAACCACTAAAGACAGGGTTTTACCTGTTTCAAGCTTGTATAGGAAATTGATGGTATAAGGCTTAGAAATAAATAGTTTAGAAAGCTGAATTAAATTCATACTCTAGCAAGAATACTTTAAAAACACTGAGCTTCGATTATTTTTTAATATCAATTATTTATTATTTGTATAATGATGGCTTCTTAGCTTGTCTGATTTTTTCTTAGTCTTTTGTGTTTGTTGCGTTTTGTGAGAATGTCTTAGTCAGATTCATCAAGGGATTTTATAAGTGTGTTTTATTTTTTAAATACTTTACGACATTAACAATGAAGCAAATAATGTTATAGATTCATATGCCACTAAATTATAGTCTTTTCATTATACGATTTATAATTCAAATTGGTTCTAAAAAATTCATCGTGGCACATAAATTTAATCATTTTGTATCACGATTATTTTTATTACCTTTTGCCTGCATATTTCTAGTATTATACTGATGCAATATAGATGAAATATATCATGTTAGCTTCAATAGATGTTAAAGGTAAAAATTACTTCCTGTGCTCATTATATTCAAACGCTTGATGCAAATAATTTCCTTGATACCATTCACTACCAACATTTCAAAACAGTCTTATTGCAAGTGGTAATTGAAGTATCGATTTATAAATTGAAATATCGCATTAAATGAATCATTACGATTACTTTTCACTCCAAGTAGCTCATAAATTAAATGAAACGATATTGAGAAAGTACTGTCAGAAGTGTAATGCATTTTCAAAAGGATTTTTGTTTCAATATTGCCAAATTATAGTGATTTCTTCTAAGTTTACTCTTTGAAAGGCTGATTATCTACACAAACATTAATTTCAAACAATAGAAATTGGATTTCCGTATGCTGATGTGTACAACAGTGTATGCTATTCCTTTTAATACCTAGTTCTTCCGAAATGGAATTTTCCCCTAGTGAGAGCTGGAACCTTACATTAGATTACTAGTCGGTCTAGAAATAAATGAACCATGTTAAAGCACTCCAAACGATCTTCGGTGACCATATCTTCTAGCAGGCGTTAGAGCCTTCCTTATCTCCAGATGGGTTCAGAAGAACATGGATGATGATAAAAATATATCTAGTGAGCCTCCCTTAGGATCTCCAGACGGATTCAGACGAACATGAACAAAGACACCCAAAACGGTCAACTTTTGCATATCTCTTGGTGAGCTCTAGAACATTTAATGGAATTTTGAAGGTTCAGAGAAATATCTAGGGTGTGGGGATCGAGAAATATAAAGATTGGACCATGTTGTTAACTGAAATTATCAAAGAGATACCAAATATAAATGATTTCGATTAACAGCTCTTTTAAGATATCAGGTGAAGTGAATAGCTGAAAATAAAGATACAGCGTTGGGGCTCAATGCTTTGCATCATAATAGAGCAACGAACGCAAAATAGAAAAAAAGAAGACACTTGTTAATGAAGGTAAAATGTTTTATATTCTTAGTATTCTACCAGATTCTGCCATTTCATTATTTGTTTTATTTATATTATTATTTTATATATTATTAATGTCTAATCGTGAACTTTTTACTTCACACTTCATTGTTTGCTTTATTTCTGCTTTGTGATTTATTATAGACACACAAATGACATAGTAACAATATTTAGATATTTGGTAACAATAACAGTAACAATATTTAGATATTTGGTATGATTAATTATTATGAATGAGGTGAAAATTAGATTTTTTTTCTGCTAAAAAAGCAAGAGATAAGAAAATAGTATAGTATGTAACTAGTATAAATATTTAGATTCGAAATTTATTTTGAAATAATCTATCTGCAAAACTTTTTGTGTTTGTATTCTTTTTTAAAAAATATTTTTTATTTTATTTATTTTACTTTTATTTACTGGTAGAAAAAAGAATGTAAAGATAACAAGTAACGAATTAAAAATGTTTCACGTCTATACATCTAAATAAAATGTAACGCTTTAGTTTATTAAAATGAATTTAGACAAGAAATGACAATCCATTGTCTTGAAATCCAAAAGGAGTAAAGGCTATAGTCTATATTCAAGCATTTTATTTTAGCACCCTTTTCAATTTATTTATTTACTGACATCTGAATTTAGAAAAGAAAAACTTTCCAAAAATCGATCATTTGCTTTCAATGCTTCAGCTGATTTATTTCGATGAGAAATAAATTTGTGGTTTTGAAGAAACGACCACAGTGAAATTCCTCATTCGTCCCAAAATCGTAGGGATGTCCAGCAAGACACGGAAGCAGGCAGGGAATTTTTCATTCCTTTCAGTGAAAAGTAGAAATATTACGGTGTCATGAATCATGGAATTGTGACAAAAGGTATGACATAAAGAAAAACTGGTGGAACGTTTACATCTGGGAAACTCAATAAATTGCAAAGGCAAGGTTTTTTGTTGTTATTGTTGTTGTTGTGTCACTGAAAAATTAGGTTTACCTTTTCATTGTTTTTAAAGTTTAGTTATATAACAAGTTGTACTATTTGTCTTTCTCATAGCATTTATAAAAAAAGTGTTTTAGAACATATTTTGTTACTAACGCATTTGTTTTAACGTAGGAGATTATATTAAAATTTGAATTTTAGTGAAATTTAGATTTTTTAAAGAACATTTGTTCTTTCATCTGATGTTTTTATACAGCGTTTAGAATATTATTTTTTCTTTCTTTGTATAGCTAATAATTATTATTTATATTTACATACCTTAAATATAAATAATAATTATTATATTTAAGTGTACCATACCTTTAAGATATACAATAATTTTTAATTATTATTAATAATAATTATTATAGTTTTTTTATCTCAAAATTTAAGTCCGGGAAAATTTTTATCCAAAAAATGTTTCCTTTAGTTAAAATTCAACCCATATTTATTTTGACAATAGTTTATTAATGAGTTATTTAGTTTTCAATATATGAAATATGTTTATAAAAATCATTTTATAAATGTTTTCTAATCGGGAATAAAAACTGGAAATTTATGTTGTTGATCAATCGAATTTAACATTTAAAGAGCGTATAGAAGTACATTTTCTTTCTTTGTTCAAGACCTAGGTAGTATACTTCATAAAATATCTGAAAAATTTTAAATAATTCGTTTGATAAATTTCTAATATGTTTATATTTATATTTTTCTCCAAATAACCCAATAATTATTCAATATTCAAAGCCCATTTGTCACTCTTATTTTAATATTTTCCTTCCATAGTTCTTTTTTTAAAAAAAATATAAGTATAATATAATAGTTTTCAAAAAATTATTTGAATAATTGCATTCAATAATCAAACGCTTGCTTTGAAATACCAATTTTCATTAAAGAAATAATGCAATTTAAAAATGAATTGTCAACTTTGCAAGAATAATTTTGCCTTTAAATCATGATTGTAAAATTGAATTTTCAAGATTTGAATTTATAAATATATAATGATTTTCTTCATGTTTCTCTGTGTTTAAGCCTTTTCAGTATATATCTTTTTGAACATTGATTATTTAGGTATGTATTCGTTTTAAAAACTTTTGTGTTTTGATTTTAATGATATTGAAAATATTATTTCATCAGCTACTCACAAATTTATATTTAATAGCAATCTTAAATTGCTATCAATAAGTCGAATAATTACTACGAAATAGTGTAAATATTAATAAACTCCTTATTTTAAAATTCATTAGCGAAACCAATTTTTGTAGTACAATACATTAAACAAATTTAGAATATCAGTTTGAGAAAAATTCGTTATCTTGAGTGGAGTATCAAAATCAAAATTATTTTGTTTTCGTATTTCTTTGGAATTATAGAATATGTCTATATAAAATCGTATTTCAGTACAATTCAATTGCCCTTTCCAGAATTTAAAAGTGAAATCTCGTACTAATTTTAAGAAATCTAAATTTCACTATGATGGTAAAAATCATGGGATAGCATTATGAAAATATACAGGTAACAGAAGTTTCGTGTAAACATTTTTGAATGGCATTGCATTGGCATGGCTTCCATTTGCATTTAAGTGATAAATGTGAAAAGATTGTTGACTTAACTACAGTTTCATGACCCTAATTTACAGACTTTGAATGTGGATTAATAGTTGGAACTAATATACCTGTGGCATTATATTTTAAAAATCCTTAATAGATTCAAGCTTTCGAAATCTAGAAGTATCAAGATTCTACCTAGAATACCTAATTTCAGGCCCAAACCTCCAGCATCGACAAAGAAGTGTTTAACCGCCTTTATTTTATGACCGAAACTAGTGACGTATACACAGAATTCCGAGCCTTAACACACAAGAAATACCGAATGAACTGTTGGAATCAGTATGAGACGTACTAGACATCCATTTGGACAGGGGACCAATTTCGGCTTTCATGGTTACAACAGCAAAATAACGATTCGACTGCATGTACGGTAGTCTAGTACAACACACCAGTAGCATTCCACCTGGGTTCGTGACCGTATTATTTGGACCTAGACAAGCGGACACCCCAACATCTGCTGGTAAGAGTTGATGGTACGTTTCGAATAATCAGAAAAATCACCGACGCCATGGACTTTAATTTTTAAATATGATAATGAGGTGCAAACTGTGCAAGATGCTGGTATCTCCACAGCAGTGCGGGCAATTTTTTTCCTTACTATGTACTAGGTGTTATGGTTTAAATGAACTTACACTGGCAAGAAATTCTAATATTCATATGCTTGGGAACAACTTGCAGCTATTCATGGATTTCATGTGCCCAAACAAAGATGGATTTTTTAATAGATTATAGTGCGACATGTCATTGAACCATAACTGTTCACTGTTGGTTTGAAAAAAAATCCAGAGAATGACTGTATCATCCAGTATGAATATCATCAGACATTTATGGGAAATAATTGAGAGGTCAACTCATCCGCAAAAATCTTCTACCAATATCATTTTTGCGAATATAAATGTGGTAGTAGCATGCTTAAATATTTCTGTTGAGGATTTCTAAAGTTTTGACGAGTCCTTACCACATCGAATTGCCATAATTCTTTATGCAAAAGAAGGTAAGGCATGTTTTTAGGATGAATCAAATGATAAAAATCAATGAATGTTTTTAACCCTTAGTGTAAATGAGTAAATATTTCAAAAAAATTTAAATTAGATTTCAGTTTCTTGTAAGTATATTATATATTGTAAAGTTATGATGTCTCTATAGATAAACAATAAGTTCAGAATATTTCGATTTTTCTAATAAAATGCGAGAATTTATTAGATGAAAAATCAAATAGATAACAAATAAGAATTCTTGACATAATATTAAAATGTGTAATGAAAACAAAAGCATTAAGAAGAACGAAATTAAATATAAATCGAAAATTGTTACAAATAAAAAAAAACTGATTCTGGGTTAAGTTTTTGCTTAATCTTGATTGTTAGGAAATATACAATTCATATTTTATTATAATATAAAAAATAGGTAATCATAAAATTTCTAATTATTTGCTTGATATTTTAAACGAACTTGTAATTTTTAAAAACAGTTGCCCTGATCTTAAAGATTTAGTGAATGATGACCTATCCAAAATTTAATCAAGGCCGTGAATGCAGCAAAATCTCAGATTTTTATTTTAAAACCTGGCATATAAGCTTTTTACCTTTAACAGTATGATGAAGAAGGTCAAAGAGCATTTGAGCGTTTTTTTGTTCGAATGAAAATACAATTTAGAAACATGGCCATAATTCTAGTAGCACAATCACATACAAAATTTCATTTATTTAAGTCAAGTTTGTAAGTTATGTTTATAAGCATAAAAAACTATAGAATGATTGATAGTCAAATATTTGAAGAATTTAATTAAAAAAATTCCAAAAGTACTAAAATTTGATGGCAAAAACGTGTGTTAAATTTTATTCACCCAACAGCTGCGTTTTTAATTTATTGCATCTGTACACATAAACGGGTAAACTGATGATCGATTTTATTTGGTATTGGATTAAATTCTATACTTTAAATATTAGTACTGTATAATAATCAAAGTTAATAACTTTTTTCTTATTTTTTGCCTTTACTTGATTATAAAAAAGAAGATCAAGAGCCAGTTAATCTTCTTAAAGATTTAGTTAAAAATCTGAAACAGTGTTACAATTCAGTTGTTAAATCTATATCTCTAATATAATTCCCTTAGATCCTTTCATTTTGTACTTTTCGCGTTCGACTATATTTGTGCAGTTAGGCAGCCATAATTGTTGAAAAATGTTTTATTCAGAATTAATGGAAATGTACAAATTTATTGTAAATACCACAAAAGAAATTTCATCGTTCTTGTTCAAAGCCGTTTTTTAACTATCGGGCTCATGACTAAGACATATAGATGTACAGATTTGATGACAAAACTCAGTGAAATCAGAAATTGTGAGATTAATCAGGAACTCGAACTCGAATTTTTTTGACCATAACAAATATTTATCTTTGCATATTTCGTATAAGAGAAAATAAAAATAGGAAATTGACTAAAGCAATAAATGAGGATATAAAACTGGCTCATTTGTATTATATTATAATGTATCTGATATAGGAAATGTGTTTTCACTATTCTGTTCTATCTGACATCTTACTCGAATTCCTTTGATCAAATAAGTATGTGAAGGAAAATATCTAGTATAAAGTATATTTTGATAATGTCATTGAATGAAGAAGTCAAAATAAATAAATGCCAAGTAATATGATTCATAAATTTCATCTAACACTCGAACATACTGCAAAGCTTTTGCTTTGTAAAAGACAAATATTTATGGTCAAATGAACATGGAATCGAATTCGATGACTACACTGATGATTTGGTGTGATTGATTCTTTCCTGCCATTTGTGTGAGTAAAATCACTAAACTGAATTACATTAATCTGATATATGGATCTATGATAAGGCATTTAATTTCTAGTTTATATCAATAATAAGAATAATTTCAAATCAGGGTTAACAATTTAATACCAGATTTTTCTTCTGGCATACAGCTTTCTACTATAAAAATATCAGAGCTTTATCTCGTGAAATAATACCTTTGAAACACAAATATAATTTCATTCTGACGTTGAATGGCATTCATTAAGGAATAAATTGTATATTAAAGAATGGATGTATGTGTTTTGTGCAATGTATGTATGTGCATCGTATAATATATTTTAAACATAAGATCCGTGTTTTGTACAATAGATAGGATTTTTTATATACTGGATATTAACAATGATATGTTTTATATACTATGGATATAAAAGTAATATAATTTGGATTCTTCTTCAATGCAATTTTGAATGTTCGAAACTTAAAAATCATATAATATAAATGAACATTTCTAAAAATATAAATCTTTACACAAAATGACAAAACAGCATTAAAACTAAAAATAGTTTATGTTTTGATTGAGAAACTGGCAATTAAATAAAAAAAGAAATTTTTATTGTTTATGCTTTTAAAGGTTTAATCAATATATATAAATAATTCAGTTGCATTTTCAAAAATTAAAATTGAACAGAATTATAGCTATAATGAATATTAAAACAAGTTTGTAGATAAACAATAGTAAAATAACATATAACAATTTATAATTTGAATGCTAGGAATGAAACACAAAACTTGCATGCATTTTCTTTCACTTCTGATATTAACTTATCCACAAGTATTAACATCTTATTTATGAGAAAATTCCTTTGTCCAAATTTCCCTTCAAACAGATTTTAAAAAATTATCAGCCACTCTCTTTACCATCCTCTTATTAGATGAACAAAATACAAGCATAACTTCTGTCTTTGAAATGTAACAAAAATTGTTGTTTGATATGTTTGCTGTGATATCTAGAAAAAAATGAAGCTTTCATTTCTTTGCAAGTAATAAGTAACATCTAACTAAAACATTTCTTGAAAGATTTCTATTGTTTGGAAGAATAGATGCCATAATATAAAATTATTTTCAATAAATAAGATCATTTCTTGGGGAGCACACACTTTAGAACTACGAATTCGAAATTGTTTACTTATAAAAAAATATTTTTTCCAGCCAAAAGCTGATTTGTTATGTTTCAAAAACTAGTAGATAAACGGTTAGCGGTTACAAAATGAAACATTTAAATGAACTTACCTCCATATTTTTACTACAAACGAAGACATATATTGTGAGGGAAAAAAGATTTGATTTGTCGTAAAAAACATAATTTATCTTCCAAAACAAACTTTGTGTATTTATATTTTTCCATTACTTTTTGTGTATTAGTATAGAACTTACTTATTTAGTTGAATTTTGGAACTTAGCCAAGACATTTGTCTGAATATGTCTGGCATTTGAACAGTATTTTGTTGTTTAAACTTTGTCAGTGAAGAACGTATTCGCTGTTATAGCAAACATTAAGGTGAACACTAAAAATTCGTTCGGATTTAAAAAAAACTTATGATAGAAATGAAAACGATACGTGAGTTGAGTTTTTGTGTATTGAATAGCAGGAATGGCAGAATTGACTTTTTCAAACATACGTGATTTAAAGCTATTTAAGTGCAGTTTCAAGAGAAGGTTTTGTTAAAGTGTCTTAATAGCTAGTTAATTTATATGTATATAGGTCTTTCTTAAACGTTTAAGAATATTGTTATTGTAAAAATGCTACAATTAAAGTTTTTTAATGATTCAAAAAGGTAATTGAAAAAACTATATTTGATGCTGAAAAAGAAAACTTTTTCTATTATAATGATGGATGAATTCATTAAAAAGTTAATAATTTGTTTAAATGTACCTTGAAAATTTTAGAATCCATAAGATAGGCTTTTAAAACTACATTTAAAACAATTTTTTATTCAGGATATTTTTCTTTCTTTTTTTAAGTTCCTTCTTAAGACGGTTGCTTTAAAATTATGTTTTACAAATTAAATCTCTTTTACCACGTTATAAATTAGCAGCTTGAAATCAGTCTAAGCAAAAAGAATAAAACTAATGCATACGCTACAAGAGTTTTTTTTACATTTTAAAAATTTTAAACATTTTGGCGTTTTTATAAAAGTTTAATCCTTAAACTTTTGGAAATGTTTAATTGTTTGAGTTATTATTATTTTTATTATTCTAATGCAGAGAAAAACACAAGAAACGCGGAAAATTTTGTCTGAATGATTTTTAAACTTACATCATTTAGAGCTAGCTACCTGTAACTCGTTTTAACAGCTGGAATTATTAAAAAATCATAACAAAATTCCTTAACTCATTATGAAGTATAGTAATAACATGGGAAGTAGGATTCTAAAACAACATTAATCACAGAGCTTGCTGAAAGAGATATTTATATCGCTCTTTTTAGTTTAGCAAAATATGAATTATCATATAACATGGGTATGAAAACAGAATGCAAATTTATTTTTTATATGCGAAAAATTGCAGCTGAATTCGATAACTATAAGCCAACTCTAATCGAATATGGCATTTCGGAATTTCCACCCCTGGAAAATCATTTAACATTATCTTTAATAATTCTTGGGGGGCTGTTTGCCTTTGTCTACTATTTTCCTTCCGTATCTCTTTTGGACGATAAAGCTACTCTGAAAAAGAGATTTACGGATAAAGAATACTCACACTATTTCTTCTCCATCTTTAAAAGTGCTTTTGTTGCTTTCTGTCACTCATCATGGATATTAAACACTAGTAACAGAATTGATAATATTAAATAACATAGATATTCAGTTAATATTTATTTGAATTTATTATGAACTTTACGGTTTTTCTTGAGCTGTTTATAGTGTTGGTATTGAAAGACTGGTTCTGGATCTAATTTTAGTCATTAGGTGGACTTTTAATTCCCTTCTTCTGCTACCTCTACATGAATTGATAAGGTAGTGATCGGCTGGTTGGTGGTTCATTGATTAAATTTTCTATTTCTGAGGTGATCTTTTTAGGGCGATTTGGTGCACTAAAAAGTGACAGATTTTAATTTAAATGAAAAAAAAAAAAAAACTGTGAAAAATAAAACTGTAAAGCATGAAAATTCTTCTATCATTGATATACAAAAACTGAAAAGCAATAGTACCCATTCAAGAAGCTGGAAATACATAGCAGTTCCCCCCCCCTTTTCTGAGGGTGAAACCACATCACTTAAAAGAATGAGTTAACTTATTTGATGGTTTCTACAGAAAATTTTAGGCGTGATAATATGTTAATAAATCTAAACTTTTAAAGAGTTTAAATAAGTGATAAACTAAAACATTTGGCACAAATTTGATATAATTGACGACGAAGGAACAGTATTTATTGCACAGAAACGGAAAAGCCCTCGAGTGTTGAAACGATTGACAGATGAGCAATAATAGTAGTTTTCAGGCTAGAAAAAAGCGCTAGAAGACCTTGAAATCCCAACACCTTCAGGAAGAGAGTAAACCCTTGTCATTGAACAAACAATGGAGAGAAATGGTATAACAGCTGAAATTCATCAACTTTGATGTGATATGAAAGTAAGCTAGCAACAAGTCGAATAAATAATGGCTATATAAATAGAGACCAATATTTCAGTCGTAATCTGTTTGTCTTCTTCATCATCATAAATTTTTGAAATACTTTTAAGATTCAATTTAGTTCATTTAGAAATAAACCACCAGATTCAGACAAGGCGCTTTTCAAATAATTTTGTAGAAATATGAAGAAAACTGGACAAGAGCATTTGCATAAATGACATCACTGAAGTGCCTGATGCTATAAGCTTTAATATTGCTTTGCTAGAACACATTCTGCTCACAATCAATAGAAAGATGATTACAGAAAATCGTTGGTGTTAATAATGAATATTTTGTGGTATAACGAAGAATTGAATATCTATTCTTGTATCAGAAGTTGCAAGTCATGTTAAATGGGTATAGATGAGTTAAGCCCTATTAAGTTTATGCACTATAGATTTAGCCATTCCAAGATCAAATTCAGTTATACGATTAAAAGAACAATTTTTTGAAAAGATTAATTTTTTTTCTTGTTCGAGGGCACGTTCGAGACTGCTATCTATCAATGGATGAAGTAAAGCCCTGAGTCATTATTTTATATTCATGCATCAATACGGAATTTAGTAGACTATTGATGCATAAATAAGAAACAATGAATGCTATTAAAAGTTTCATGGTATTCCTTATGCTTAGATCAAGAAATTGTGAATTTACCTTTATTTGAAGACAATGCTCTAAGAATGGTTAAAATGAAAATGACATAAGTTATCCTGGAAGCAGATAAAAGTGAAGAACAGAAAGATGAGAAGAAATCAACCGAAAAAACGCCTACTGTACCAAATGATTTTTATTTCTTTACAAACAACGAGTTTTTCTTTTTTGTAACTTTTGTTATAAGAACTTTCTTTCTGAGATTTTCTATCAAAACCGATTTCTTCGATAAATCCTTTGCTTCAATAAGGAAGGATCATCTTCGTTACAAAAATGGAATTGAAGAACTTGATAAGATAGTTGTTGAAAATAATGCTACTGAAAAGTATGTTCATCTAATTCAGGAATACAATTAAATTCTCATAAAAGATGAAAATGAAAAACAATTTGCTTTACAGATTATTGAAGATAATGGTAAAAAAATATTTAGCTGTTATTTAATCCTTTCTTGGGAAAGAAATAATGTGCATTATTCGTTCATTTCAATACATTTTGGTTTTACAGAAATTATTGATGTAAATAAAATAAGTTCATAAATTTAAGAATGCATCATATAATTTATTGCGGTAATTTTAAAAAAAACTTATATTTTTTAATTTCCTCGTAGATTTAAATTGATGGATTTCCTCGTGGATTTCAAAGGTTGTTTCAAATTCAATGTGCCTAAGGATCGCCAAATAGTTGCCCTATTCGAGTGGCACTTTGTATCGTCTTTTTTATTGTTGTTCTTTGAAAAACATTAGCAAATGGAACAGTAATTTTGTTTTTGGAAAATAAGCTATACATAAAGGCTACCATAATATAAATGTCTAGACATGCAGAATATTCTTTGGAAAATGAATTGAATTTTTAAATAATGATTTGTAATTCTTCGTGATGTTTTATTCCTTATTCGATGTCTTTTTAATATCCATTTCGAAAGGCTAGAAGCGAGAAGCACCCATAGGAAGTTTCTTTTGATATTATATTGTTTTAGAATGGAATTTTGAAGAAATACTATTTTTGGTTTCAAAATGTGTTAGAATTATAATAAAAATAAGAAACCTTTCAATTAAATTAAGAATAAATTATTTTATCTAGTAAATGCTATTATCGACTCAATATATGCACAAATTTATCGGGCATTTGTGATTGAATCATATTATTTGGTTGTTAATTTTTTTACAGAAGTCATCAAATATTTTTCTATATTTACATTAGAATAATAATTGACCATCAATGTTTTTTAATTAATTAAAAATATTTTTTACTTATAATAAGCTACTGAAATACATGATTTACAACTAAATTAGGAAAACAGAACAATTTTAAATACATTGTAACAAAGTAAAATTTCTGAACATAACTTTTTAATTTTACAATTCATAAGCAAGTCATTAATATTTCCATAAATATCTCTCGAAAGCAAGTAATGACAATAAATCTTTATTTTAGATTGCAATCATTAGTCGACATATTAGAAAGATAAGGAATGTAGGGAAAAATTATCAAGATATAAATGATCATAAATATTTATAAACTTAATTAGGAATTCAATACATGTTTTTGAACTTTATTTTATATTCATCCATAACAATGTGGCAACAAAACATTCAATATATGCTACAACGATTTCCTTTTATATTAGCAATAAATATCTCTAGAACATAAAACACAAGCACGGAAAAAAATACCAGTTATTTTTCATGTCAATGCCGGGATAGAGTGGGAACTAAGAAAGTGTAAATAACATAATTTTGGAAACTATATTTATTAGATTTTGAATTTTCGTATGTACATGGAGAAATACAGTATATATAAAACTAGCTCAGGATTTTATTACTCTGATTATATAATGCATATTTGAATGTCTTCACTCTAAAAAAAATTATGCATTCCACTTAGAGAATGTTTAATAAAATAATTGATAGCAGGAATGATACTGTCAACTCAATGATACTTTTTTGAAGAATAAAGTATTTTTCTGAAGGCAATTTTTATGGCTCCTTTATCTTTGCTTATCCGATCCAAACACTAGTCAATAATTTTTTCTATGTTATGTAACCGTAATTATTTTCCTTGGCCATCTAACGGTTGTTGCAGTAAACAATAACATTAACCAAGAAAACAGTAAACAAGTTGTTGCCACTAGTATAATTTAATTAATTATCGTCCCAAATAATTTTGTTTCCTTGTAAATTATGTTCATTTATTTCATTAAATTTGTTTTAACTTAATTGGCACGATTTATTAACTTTATTCGTTTTCCCTGACATAATTTTAAATTTGTGTAACTTTAAGGTCACAATTGTAAGTTTCTGATGTCCCTGAATCTAATTGTTGTCTTAATAATTTGAAAATTACTTTTATAGGACAATTCAATTTAATTTTCCAGCATATATTATTTCTTACATACATACATTTAGCTTCATGTAGTAAGAAAAGCAAGAATGAGCAAAAAAAAAATTTTTTTTTTCTTCTCATGGGTGAAAAATGTAACAAAAACTTTGTAGGAGATTAATCTTTATAACAACAATTAATCAGTTTCGGTGTTTCAAGCAGACAAGTGAATTTTCCTAATAAAGATCTAGAGGAAGGAAAAAATGGGTCTTTTAATAATTGAAAGAAGTATACTTCCAACAAAAATTAATTATAATTACTAAGCTTATCTTGATCTTAATCGCATGACGAGCAATTATATTAGAACCTCAGGTAATGCTTTTTTCTCCTATTTATGGTAATTTTTGCAAAATGGGTAAGAACGTATTACTTTCATGTAATAGAAAAATATATTAAGTAAATATTTCTTTCAACGACTGTTATATGATTTATGAAAACTACCGTTTTTGGCGTACGTTTACTTGCTTTTTTATCTACTGTCTAATGAGTACTAAAATGTTGATGAAGAATTTTTTTCATGGCTAGTTAAGATAAGAGTTTCAGTTTAATGCAAAATCACTAATTTTTATTTTAAAATAATTTCTGTATTAACGGATTCAAAAAACAACAACCAGAAACATAAAAAAATAAGGTCTAGCCTTCTTACATATGTTTATAAGCTTATAATTGATCTACTGTAAGTAAATCTGATATTAATTAAATGGAAAAAATAACTTCACAGTTTTAAAAAGTTCATTAAAAATTTAATAAAATATGTGAAACAGAAACTATATGAAAAAAGAAAAAAATGCAGGAAAAAAAACTTTATTTAAGAAAATTTTAATTTTTATTAATGAACAATTTCTATCATAAAATATTAATTTTAAGAAGTGACTTGCATTAAAATCACTTTAATATGTAAATATTAGAAGAAAAAAAAATATAATCTCTTAGATCCAGACATGTGGTTGCAAAATTAATTCTTCAGAGTAGATAAAGAATAAACAATAAGTGCAGCATTTTTGAAGATGGAAACCAAAATGTTTGAGCTCAAAATCAATAAATAAAGAATAAATTAAACAATTTGTGTTTATTAATATTTTTCTTTTCGTTAACAAGTCGAAGAAGAAGAAAAAAAATTAGCGCAGAGGTATTTTTTTTTTAATATTCCGGATGCATGAAGAATACTGATGAATGGTTTAATTAAGATTATGTCACGAAGAAAATGTGGTATTTTCCGTTTCAATTAATAAAAGAGTTAAAAAAAGTCACTAATTATACTAATTGCTTCAATTTGCTCCTATCTGGTGTGTAAGGAAAATATCATTTGCGTAAATACTTACCAATTAAAAATGGCCATTTATGTGAAACCTTAATTTTCAATTCTCTTGTTTGTTTTCGATTTAAAAAATGCTTTTTACAACAAAAAAAAGAAATTACTTTTTACTTTTATTTTGAAATTTTAGATATTAGAGCTTTGTTTTATTATTTTAAACGCCAGCCGCGTTTAGCAGAAGCTGTGTATTGGAGAGATGATGATAAGACGAACCACAGCGAAACTTAACTCTTTATGTCGACAAAAACTTGTATTTATGTCGTAGGTTATTTCCAATATTGATTTTTATATATGCACAGATACAAATTATGGCCGTAATGAAAGAATACAGTTACAGCTGGAATGCTGGTGGATAATCAAGATTCAAATCTGAAGCTTTGCTGGGGTGATTCGAATGTGTAGACCTCCATAGCTGATTCGTTGAGATTAATGTGAAAACTTCCAAATAAATATTTTGATTAATTTTCATCGACTAAGCATACTTATATTTCAATATTTACCAGACATTTAACACACATTAATTTAGTAGCCTTTCACAACATTCTGCTATGTATAATCCAGAATTGTTGTTATTTCTCCTTAAGTTTAAATTTAAGAAGTGATTTATTCAATTAACAAATTTTCATGGTAATTCCACTTAAAAATAGATACAGTTTAAAACTTTTCTATCACTTCTTCTTTGAATCTAATCCTTAATTGGAATTAAAATAAACGATTTTATGGGAAACATATTTCGATTAGCAGTCTACCTAACAGTGAAAAATTACTATCAATTACAGTATCATCGACAACAAAAAGAAATATATAAGAATAATTCAACATAAAATATTTGAAACAAAAACGAAATATATTTTTGTACTATTTAAATGATTTAAAAATTTAATTAAAATAGACATGAAGCTCTAGATCGACAAAAATTATTTAATTGAAATTGTTTTAATAAAGCAAAACTCATTTTGCGTTTAAAATCTTGGAAATTAAGATGGAAGAAAACCTTTAAAATATTGCTATATTATTTAATTCAAATTCTAAATAAAAATCTTAAAAATGCAAGAATAGCACATTTTCAGCTTGCAAAATACATCAACACCGGATTCTAATGAATTAGCATATAGTGTAGACTGATAACGTACACACACATATATTCTCTTCTATTATTATTACTAGATAAATATGTGATAAAAATTTAATTGTGATTTCATTGCAAATGCATAGCGACATATTTAAATATTCATACAAGCATGAGCATATAAATAATATTTAGTACAGAAATATGAATTTGCTATACACCAAAAACCTTTAATAAAATATTTTTGAATAACATGCATTTACTATTAATGATATATAAAAGCTATTGATATATCACAATTTCAGTAATTAGTAATATTTTAAATGTTATAAGAAATAGGTAATAGTTCCAGAGTCCAATGAATTTGTTAATTAAAGCTTTAATCAACAAAAGATTTAGTTGAAATGAAAACAGAAAAGCAGAGAGGATCAAATGCTCTTTTACATAAACTTCAGATACCACTGAGAACCAGAAAGCCATAATTTGAAAATTGTAATCACAATTATCTCTTGGTATCTTGATAATAAGAGATCCAATCATTATTACGGTTTTATAAAACTGAGGGTAAATTATGTAAGTTGCGACTTTAATATTAATAGGCAACGATTAAAAATGTTATCAGTTTGTTAAATGAATTACTTTTTTTGATGTTGAATCATTTTGATCAAAATTATTTTATATCAAAATATTTCGTAAAAATACCTTACATGCAGAAAAATGGTAAAAATACTATGTTTATCAGATAAAAAGTAACCAGTGCTTTTAAAATATATTGCTGATCGAATTATTTGTCTTTACTTTTATCCAATTTTGATTTTTTGATTTCGAATTTTATATTATAGTTCTATTTATAATTAGTTTAAAAAAATACTTCATATGGCAAACTATTGAAATATATAATAGTCATAAAGTTCTATCTTGATTACTCAAAAATATTAACCAAGAAATTTTGTGCATCATACTATACAAGTTTAACTACCTCAACCTGCACTTTTATTCTCAACCTGCACTGATAATGATTTTGCTTTCTATTTGCTTATACAAAGGGTAGACTGTTTGTAATGCCTGTTGAAGATATTAATTTTCCAAAATCAATCAATTTATGCCTAAGATTAAAAAATTGGAATTTTTACTTGAAATTTCTATATGTTAGGTAAAAAAATATAATACAAAGAAATTTTATGTGAGGGGAGTTCTGAAAATGGAACAGTAGGCATAAATGGGTTAAAAGTCGAAAACTGGGTAGTATTTGGTGAGAATTGGAATACTATATAAGTATTCTTTAAAGCAGTAGTTCTTAACCGGAGGTGCAGGAATGTATTTTTGGAGGTGTGGAAGAAGCTCCAACCTAACCATAAAAATTATTAAATATCATTTATTAAACTTCTTATAATAAAATATTTGAAATCTGCAATAGTGTGCCCCAATATTGAAGCTCATAAAAATTGGTAGCACCTAGCTCACTTATCGGCAAAAGACACAGGAAAGAGCCGGTGCCGATGCCGATGGGCGTACACTACGCTAAGAAAAGGCTTGAAACGCTACAAACGAACGCGAACAGGTAGCTAGGTGACTGAGAAAAGAATAAAAAAAACTTTGTGGAAATACAAGCGGAGAACGTTATCCCAGCTGGCGCATGCGCTGAGTTCAATATGTTCTACTACAATGGAATCTACGGATTAACAGATTTGTATCTGTATCGACTGCGATTGTGTTAGGTTGAGTCAAGTTGAGTCCACTATTGTGTCTGCGACATGTGTATTGTGTATTCTGACGTCCAGAAACTTCTTGATACATTCTTAATTGCCCATTCTAGCCGATTACGATTCAGTGATATTACAAACGTAAGAACATTATATATATTATATTACATTATTTCTATTTCTAAATAATTAAATCGATTATAGTGAACCCCATTATGTCAAAAATAAAACGACAATGGAACGATAAGTATGCCGGTTATGGATTTACCTCACAACCGAAAACGATTGCAATCAACGACCGCAATGCATCTTGTGTTCCAAGATATTTTCAAACAACAATCTCAAACAATCAAAGTTATTAGAGCATTTCAACAATCTGCATGGTGACGAAAAAGAGCATAGGATGAACAGCTTGAAGTAAAAAAAGGCTCGGTTTGATACCAGTGGAACTATCGTAAAATTGTACTGACCAGCAATTCAAAAACCTTTATTAGAAGCGTCATATGAAGTGGTATATTTATGTGCCAAAAAAAAGAAACCTCACATGATCCCTGAAGAGTTGATTAAACCTTAATCCTTCTGCTTAAATTATTTCTAAAACAGTATTAGATTCGGAAGCACATAAGAAAATCCAACAGATTCCATTATCGGATGATATACGATTGCGAATACAAGATCTCAGTGAAGATATTTAATGCAAGTAATTGAAGACATAAAAATGACTAAAACTAAGCATGCAACTGGATGAGTCAACTGATGTTGATAATTGTAGCCAACTTTTGGTATTTGTCAAGTATGTGAAGGAAAAAGAGGTAATCGAAGAATTTCTATTTTGTGACCCACTGGAGGTGAATACGAGAGGAATTGATGTTTCCAATAGCTTCAAAGATTTCTTTACTAATTATCAATTACCAATGAATGTGATTGGCTCAATATGCACTAATGGAGCCCCAGCAATGTTAGGCAAAAATTTAGGATTTTTTTTTTCACACTTGAAAAAAGAATTACCGGAAGTTATAATATCGCATTGCATGTTGCATCGTCATGCACTTGCGTCGAAAGCATTGCCAGAAAGTTTGAAACATCTAACTTCAGCAGTAAATGTAGTAAAATAATCCGAATGCGAGCGCTTATTCATCGCATTTTTTTGCAGTTTTCGAAGAAATCTGTGCTGATCATACCTTGCTCCTATACCACACCGAAATACGATGGTTATCTAATTACTGACCAGTCAAAATTGTTATTTAGTAAAAGATTTTGAGACTAATGATGCAATGCGGAGGCTGGCCTACTTAGCAGTCATATTTGCCATTTAAATGAATTGAATCTATCAATGCAAGGATTTGGTATAAATATAATAATATCTAATGAAAAATTATCTTCATTTATTGCAAAATTAGAAATTTGGATACATCGTGTAGAAAAGGGAATTTTGTAAATTTTCCCTTGCTTGATTCTGTTATTGCGGAAAAGGAAAATAATACAATTATACCCGACATTGCAGTACATTTGAGACAATTGAGCGAATCATTTAATTGATATTTTTCTACCGGAAATATTAACAAAACTCAGAGATGGATACTGGATCCATTTCTATTTGACTTAAATTTGATGGATGGCAGTGATCTGAAAAAAGATCAATTTATTGAAATGCGAGCAAGTGGACATGTTCAAATGGAATTCGAACAATTAGAATTGCAGCAATTCTGGTGTTTACATTTACAACGTTATTCAGAGTTGGCGAACGGAGCACTGCAGTTACTCTTACCCTTTTCCATCACCTACTTCTGCGAAATGGAGTTTTAATTGCTTTTGCATATAAAAACTAAAGCGAGAAATCGCTTAATTGCAAGTGATGACTTACGCATATGTCTTTCGAAAAAGGAACCTCGCTTCGCCATTATAATAATGAACAACCAACAACAGACTAGTCATTAATAAAAATAATATTTTATATTTACATAAAATGTACAATGTTTTTCAATGAACAATAAATTTCACAAATAAAGTATTTTTCTAGACTAAAATATTAAATCACATTTTTCAATGGAGAGCGGAGATATATTTTCAGATTCAAAGGGGTGCGACTCGCTAGAAAGAGTAAGAAACATTGCTTTAAAGTATTAATATTGCTTATATTGAAATGTTTTGATGTAAGTGGTTTTAGTATAAGCTTTATAAACATTCTCGTAATATATTCAAACAACTATATTACAAATTATATCAGTTTTTTAAAATAATTTGTTGGCTCATATCTAGTTTAAGATGTTTATTCAGCTTTCTAAGGATGCCAGCTATGCTGAATCCTTTTATAAAATAACTGATCAGATGAATAATACTTTATAATAATTGTTTTCTGCCATCTTGATTTATGTCTCTGACGAATTGGTCCTGATGATATCTTAAGCGAGGTGAAAGGATAGCATAAATCAAACCAACTATTTATTGTAATCAGGAAAATATTTTGTTATCGCTTAAAAAATCAAATTTGAAATAGACTTAACTCGTTTTTCAATGTATTACAAATATTCCCTAGTACTTTGTAGATTTTTTTCTTATCCCTGAAAATTACTCCAAAATTTTAAAAATCTCCTCTCTAATTACTTAAGCATCATCATGTATAGGCATATTTTTCAATTTTCTTACTTTGATAATCATTTAAAAAATTAGATTTTTGCAGAAACTCATTTGAGAAATTTTTTCTCTTTTTGTATGCTTCTGGAATTACTTCAGTTATTATTTAATTATATTGAATGAAAGAAACAATATTAATTAAACCATTTAGTGTTACACGGATTCTCATATTTATTAAAAATAGTTCTTGCAGTATATTCATTATTAGTATTCCTTTTCCAGATTGCGTTAAAGAGATTGGATCTGAAGAATGATAATTTAAAATTGTTAAAAACAGTACATAATATATTTAACTGCAGAGTTTTATCTTCAAACATAAGATTATAGTATTTTGTGTTTAGAATTTCAAAAAAATAACAACTTGAACTTCATATATATCATAAGAGCATCAGGAATAATATCAAAGCATATTACAATCCTTCAAAAATATATGCATGCGAAGAGGCAGATAATCTATAGTAACAAAAATTCCGTATATAAAAATAGTACTTCTTTAGCGATAAATAGTATTCTTTAAATTTCAAATTTTTCAATATTTTTTAATCAAATGTTCAATAAATGACTACTTGAGTTAAATTCTTTTTATGACTTTCAAATAATTTTTTAGACGTGAATTCATGCATTCAGTATTCTTTCTTCTAGAAATTTTTCTTTGGATTGTTGGTAGACATAAACAGAATATCAAAAGCTGCAAACTCTTCTCACTTTAACCATGAAGAAATATTAGATATATGCTCCAAAAATAAAGAGCACTAATATAAGATAGAAATGTAAACTGTGTTTTGCAATTGAACAATATTTGACGTCGAAATAAACTGTCAGAATGAAAATAATGGGGATCAAAAATTTACACTTTACTGATTAGATGAGAAAATTAAAGATTAAACCTCCTAAGACATAACACGCGAGTTGACAGAGCTATCAGAAAATTAAAAAATAAAGTTTTCTCACTTCCGCTTAGATAAGATTAGAACGAAGTGGAAAGTGTTAGATTACTTTTTTGGTAATCAATCTTAGCGGAGGAAAACTTTCCAAGCTTTTGTTCTTTCAATCTTGGTTTCTGTTAACAATGTTAACATAATAATGAATGCTGCTTATTAGTTATTCTATATTCATTCAGCTATTAGATAGTGTTAAACTGCTAGTTTGACTTTAACACATTCAAACATTATTATTTTTTTGAATACGTATGAAAATTATTATTTTTTATTTCTATATAAAACCCGACGGGAATTGTCACCCCCAACCTATCTTGCTTTCATTCTAAAAAAGGTGTTATATCAAAGAACACTTTGCATAGCAATCGCATTGAATAATTACGAAATATAAACCTTTGTCACGAATTTATCATTTTTACTGAATATTGTGTGCCATCACGAGTTATTTGACGATTAATTCCTGGCCTGGCATTAATATCGTACCCGAAAATCAAGTTTGTATTTTAAAACCGACTTTCTCAATCGACTGAGGCAAAAATATGATACAGAGTTGCAGTTTTATTCCCGGAATTACATACTGAAGTTGATATATTTAAGTCACTGCGTCGTAGACATACCTTTTTTGCATGTTTCTAAAATTACAGACTAGTAAAAAGATAATCCGTTTTTGGAATTGATTCAAAACTTGATAGATATACAAGCTGAGTACCGAATCTTGTCTACCTAGATCTCTTCGTTTTGTAGTTGTAGTGTTACATTACATTTGAACTAACAGGATATTGATATCAACTCTATAGAAATCTACCAATTTAGTATAAAGACCAAATACCAAATTTCATCTGTCTAGATCAAAGTATTTTGAGTAACTTTGTCATAGACAGACAGAGGGACGTTTTCCAATACTTTTGCCAAAATTTCGAGCTCAGGTTTTTGGGTGATTACTATACTTTCACTGTAATGGGAAAACCAGAAATTAATAATTTTATTGCATGTTTCTCTTTAATTCGAAGGATTTGTTATCAATTTCAGTAATTCCACTGCACCCTCAAGTGCTTATTTATTCTATATATTTATAGGGACAACAAAATTACACATAATTTGTCATACACTCTTTGAATTCATATAATCAATTCCTTATGATGCTTTATATCGGAATACTCTAATTTGAATTGCATCATTGCACAACAATTTTAAAAAATTATTTAGAATAAAGGGAAACAAAGCAGATGTTTTCGAAAAGGAGATGTTCGTCCTAAAAGAACTTTTAAAAATAATTAAGATGGCATAAGGTAGTTTATGCTCAATCGTATATTCTCAAGATATATCGGAAAACTAAAAAAAAATCATTTTATTGCCAATTCACCACCTTTGTAAGCAACAGAATTTTTTAAAGCAGCTTTAACTAAACTTTCTTGGTTCTAAGGAATAAGAGTGCCAAATTTTGATCAGTTCTATCAAAAAGTGTGAAATTATATAAGTTTTAAAAACAGACATCCGGTTTTATTTGTATCGATTGTACTTCCATTAAGAGATATGATAATATCTGTAAACGGAACGACAAGGTTTAACTTTCGTCAAAAAGCGATATTTTAGAAACAAACTCTTATTAAAGTATTTGTAAGCTGAAATTTAGATATGAAGCAAATGAGCCTCCTGAAAGATAACTTAACGGAAGAAACTTTGCAGTGTGATATCAAGTAATTGATTCCAATACTTTACTATATGTTTGCCATCTGCTCAAATTGTTCTTCTAGAAAATTCCCCAAGAGAAATATACTTTGCTGCATAGTAGTTAAACAGGAATCTTAAATAGGATCATGCATATAATGAATTATTTATAACTTTAAGACTTTTGATATAAGAGTCCACCTGGGATAAACTGAAGTATTGAGTCTGGTGCGTATTACATTGGCTTACTAAAATGTATAAATATTTTTATATGATGAAACTAATTTTAACTAAAGCAGTTTATCAAAAAGTATCAAGTTTTCTGTATGACATATTAAATAAGATTTTCGTTCCGTTATTTATTATCTTTTTATTATTCATTTCAATTATTTTGAATTCTTTTCGCATACTGAGTCATTGTGCGTCATTATTATGGAATAGATAAAAAAAGATACTTTTACAAGGACATAAGAAAGAATGTGAATTCTTAATTTACAGTTTTAACCCTTAAATGCATAATTATTTGTTTTGAATGAAAAAAAAATGTATTATAGTATAATAGTCACAGATTGAGTTAAAAATTAATAAATGCACATAATAATATGATATATATATTTTTTAAGTCGCATGAAGAATTTTGGCAACAGTATTTTTCCAAAATCTAGCCTTTATCTAACATTAAAATGCATCAGATTGATTTATTGTTAACGGTTGTGAATGTATTAGGTCGTTCGGAAAGTAATTTCGTTTTTTCCTGACAAAGGATTTAATTGCATTTTTCGCACCCAATTTCATACTTAAACCGCAAAATCATTTTATGTTTTAAGAGCTGATATAGCGAGGCTTGAGTGTGAAAAAGTGCAGCTGATTCTTCGCAGTAGTTTTTGGATGGTGCCCTTTTAAATATGGAGAGCAATAAACAGCATTTTCGTCATTTTTTTCTTTTTTGCTATAAAAGGTAAAAATGCTGTTCAAGCCAGAAATAAATTAGCCAATATGTGTGGAGAAGATGTGTTAACAGTACATCAGTACCAGAACTGATTTGCAAAATTATTCCTTCAAATGAGGAGGCCAAAAACCACCTCGATCAGTTTTTTTTTACAGCAAAGACCAAAACTTTTATGAGCGTGTAATCATGTTACTACCAAAAATATGGCAAAAGGTATTAGACCAGAATGGCAATTTTATAATTTAATAAATAATTTATTCATTAAACGAAAATTTCTTTTCATTTTGACACAAAACTACGAAATGACTTTCCGAACAACCCAATAAATTCAGAAACAGACACATTAAGGTTTTTTAATAAAAGAGACAATGGATGTAGATAATTGAAAACAATATACATTTAATGGTTCAGCATACAAATTCGAATTTATTGCAAATTTTGAAAATTAAATGGCTTTTTTATAAAACGAAAATTGAATTCTAACATTTGATTGTTTATTATATTATAGATTAATGAAATGAGGAAAATATAGTAAAATCTGAGTTTAAAGGAAAAAAAAATTAAAAAGTTGAAATTTTTTTTCCCACATTTTTTTTTTCCATTCTCGAAATTCATTTTTCTATCAGACAGTCTAAGTTCTTTTGTATTTCAGTATTAAGAAGGCGTGACATAACAGATGCGGTAGCATCATTGCGCAGGTAAGTAAATTTACTTGCTATATTTAAAATTTTTATCAAATTATTAGGAAATATCTTTGAAGTTCGCGTATTTCTTGTTGGTACAGAGTTTGCAATTCTACACTATATTACGCTTTTTGTTATCTTAGATCATTTATATTCAGTGTACATTGTGATATATTTAAGAGATTCCTAACTTGAAATTATAGTAAGCAACAAATAAGAAGCAAAAAGTTTCGAAATAATTTGAAAACGGCAAGAGTTCATGTTGCTCTTTACAAATTACTTTATAAAATGAAATTTACATTGTTGCTGAACTAGCACTTCTCTTCGACTTTCATATCTATCAATTTGTTTTTGTACCACTTTCCCCATATCTGTTGCAATTTGCCCCATATCCGAGGAAAGTTGTAACTGCTGACAAATTCTGAAAAAAGTTTATGGTGTTAAAATCAGCAAAACTGTTGAATGTTTCACTCGCAAATATTAACACTCATGTCGCGTCTTGGATGGACGCGTGCTTGAAATCGGCATATTTTCTAAAATCCTTGCCAACAGACTACCATTCATTTAGCTAAGAAGTAATGACAGGATTTTGAATATATTTTTCTTATTTTCTAAATAATTGATATTTTCAGCAATTATTTTTACAAAGTATATATTACTAATACCCTTTTTTTTATAGAAATAAGTATAAATACTTTTCGTATTTCATCTAACTACATCATTATATTTAGTTAGACAAAAAACTGTAGACCAGGACCTTCCACTGAATTCTGTTCCATCGCATTCCATTGTTGACTCTTGCGAACCATTTTGTTTCCTGGTTACTTAGGAAATCTGTCTGCACTAATTCCATTCATCTCATTTGAGTCTGCCCCTTTTCCTACTTAGAGGTTTTTGTAAAAGAATTTTTTAAATATAGAATCATCATTCACTTTAAATATATGAGTCGTTTAGTTTATCTGATTTATTTTTCTGAACTTTATAATAAATGGCTCTCTATTCATACAAGTTACTTAAAGTTATATATTCTTCCAACGTTGTTGATTTCTATCACCCCAAGAATGGCTCGCAGAATTTTTCTTTCAAAAATGGCTATTTTTTTTCTTCAGCTTTGTCAGGGTCCAGGTCTCTAAGCCATAGATTGGTACCGGTCTAATTAAGATTTTATACAGTAAAAATTTAGTATTTCTTGATAGTAGTGAGGCTTTAAAAATCATTTCCTTCCATAAAAATCTTTATTTGCATTTATTATAGATTTTGAATCATCTAACCACATTTTTTGCGAAATATGTAATTATATTAAGCTAGCTTAGTTAATTATCTGCAACTTTTTAGAATTCCTTTAAGATTGTCGATATTACTTGATGATGGTGAAGCTTTTATATTAAAACTTTAAAAACACAAAGAATACATGCTAAAGTTATTTTTCACCTGTTCTATTATGCAGAATATTTTCCAATCGATAATTTTAGTAATAAAAATTAATTTCTGGAAACTCTATATAACAGAATGAGCTATGAATTTCACGTAATCGCTAAGGACAGGATTAAACCTGTTGCAAGCTTTACGGAGGAAATTAATGTGTGCGGGATTTAGAAACAACAACTGAAAATAATTTTATTCTATATGAATTCAACTGATTAGATAAGACGAGACTTATTTATTTGAATTAAAATGCATATAACATGAAAGGACCTAAATTTATACCTAATTTCTTAAATAGCTGGTAATAATAAATTATTCATTGTTTTTAAATTTTTATTTTTGCCTTTCCTAAAATTGTGAAAATTTTTTAAAAGAAGTTGTAATTTTATTATAAATTGCTTTCTTCAGTAATTGAAAAAAATATACTGTATAAAATTGTTAGGTCAATTCTCCTTTTAGTAGCTGTGGGGAGATAGGATCCCCAATTCACTATGCCACCAAATGCTTAGTAGCTCTCTCATGGCACAGGAGAAAGTCAGAAAAAAAATCCTGAGGAAGAATGGCACAGGAGTGTATCATCGATTACCCTTTCATTCGGTACGATCCACTCTGTAGTAAATCATATTCTTAAATACCAAAACCTCTTTAAGACTACACAAAAATATTACTTGTCTCAATCAATTAAATTATTCATTCAAAAAAGCTCAAAAGTGCAGTTGTCACGAAGGAAATCAAAACACAGAACTCAGACGGACGCTCCAGATTTCTGACTCCTCAATGTTTATTTATATGTTTATACATGTCATATAGATGTTCACAATGTAATTTATTCCTTTTCAGTAATTTCATTTCCCTGTAAGTTCAACCCATAGTTACTATTTGTTTAAGTATTCTTGTCTCCTCTATTTTGATATTACTTCAAAAAAATGAATAGGATTTGACAACGATGAGATTATGTCTGGAGATCTCTAAATGGTTTTTCGCCTCTTTCTTTCAATTTTTTTATTATTTTCCCTTTATGTAGTCTTTTTTTCTTCTTTCCATC
This sequence comes from Argiope trifasciata, assembly GCA_026543055.1. Taxonomy (NCBI): domain Eukaryota; kingdom Metazoa; phylum Arthropoda; class Arachnida; order Araneae; family Araneidae; genus Argiope; species Argiope trifasciata. Next base: position 3,056,989 of record JAPMOQ010048382.1, read on the forward strand.
TTGTGCTATCCAACTGACTAGATATCTTAGTGTTACAGACATCGGGGCACGTGATGGCGCTATGTTATTTTATGAGTCAAAATGTCATTAAAAACTTTCAACTCGGCTCTTTGTAAATTTAAGCAGTGTGGAGTTCACCACTTGTTTAAAATAATAGAAGTGTGTTCGAAAAAAAAATTATTATCTGTTTGCCAAGACATTGTAATTACTGTATTCCTAAGTACGAGCAATATCATATATAGATAACATTTTTTTATCGCATAGAAGCCGATTGAAAGAATTTTTAAAAATTACTTTTAGACTTCATTCTATTAGGTAAGGAGGTGGGGTGGGATTTAGATCTTGCGATGAAAGGTTTCCGGTGCATTGCTTAATTTTCGCTTCACAGGTGAGTAGAAAAGTGATGATGATTTCATCTGGTCTCTGTACTGATGATGGATCGTACTTCTGTATGATGAATTTATTACTTGTTATGTTTTTATACATTTACTACAATACGATATCATTTGTCGCCGCAACTTTACTTCGTTTCGAACAATGAGGTATAGCAGGAAATTATCTTTATAGACACCTTATAAATCACTCTTACATAGGGGCAGTATCACACGTACAAGAATCAGAAACAGAGGGTATGGTGGTAGATAACAATAGTTTCAGAGTCTCACTTCTTCAAAGACTGTAGCAGTGGCTATGTGTTACCCACATACCATAACGTGGCATAACTCCTATAAAAGAGGCAATTGCTTGTGGATATGATTTCGACTTTGTAACTGAACTTGAATCTATTTTACTATTGTAAGATGACTTGGCAGAGGTTTAAAACTTCTTTGTCGTGATAAGGAGAGGTAAGTTGGGATATATCTCTAACGAATTATTTTTAAACAAGAGATATGGTTGGTATAGTCGGAAAAAGAAATAATCTTCTTTTTTAAATCATTAACATGCAAATTATTAAATAATTTTCATTCAGTAAGGTTATTTTATAAGTGTTCACGTTATATATTTACTTTTAGTTTCAAATGTCCGCGTTATTTTAATTTATATACCTTTAGTATTAAATATTCACTTTATATTTACATATTTTAGTTTCAAAATGCCTTAATCTCAAGAAAAATAAAATCAACATACGATCAGGAATTCGCTTTCATTCTCGCTTCAATTTATTATATTTCTGATTTTTTTTTTCGTCTTGCATTTTATTTCTTGCTTAATAAGAATGAGTTAAATGAAATTATCCTAGCCTGAAAGCTTGAATTCCAAGAAAAAAAGAAAATCATTAAATGTTTAGCTTCTATTTTATTCACTTACAAATAACTCAGGCAAAAAAAATCACGAGATAATCGATCAAATGCTCTCTGTATCTCAGTTCATTTATCTAAATGAGAAATAGTTTCGTGGCTGTGGAGAAATGTCCATATGACAATTCTTCATTCTCCAAGAAATGTGGTGATGTCTACAGAAAACGGAAATCGACAGGAATTTTTTCTCTTTTCAGTGAAAAATAGAAATATTTTCCCTGAGTCAGAAATCTGCGAAAAAATGACAAAAGATATGATAAATGAAAATTGGTGGAAGCCCCTACATCTGGTAAAATCAGTAAATTGCAAACGTCTAGAAGTTATTGCTGAATCAACTAAAACAATTATCGATTATCATTCTTTCAAATGTCGACACTTGACATGTTCTTTTCTGTTGTGATAAGATTACTTGAATAAATTCTAAGAATGATAGAACAAATTCTTTTAACTTTTGAGAATGTTCTTGGATGTTTTTCAGAAAATTTAGATTTCTTAATTCTATATATTCTTAGCATTTTAATCTTTTATTGTTATTATGCACAGCATTGTACATTATTTTTTTCATATCTTTATTTATTTATTTTTTGTAAAATGAATTAAGTAATTCACAATGAAAATTTTGTAATGACATAAAATGTAAATAATTAGTTAGCGATAATTTTTCTTTCAAATATCTCCCTTGACAATTTTTTTAAGATTTCTTGATGAGTTTTTAAGAATGATAGTGCAATTTTTTTCAATTTTTCAGACTGCTGTCGTTTGTTCTTCAGAATATATGGATTTGTTTTTTATTGCATTCTTAAGATCGTTCTTATTTTGTGTGATATGACTTAAGTAAACAACAATGAAATATTTGCAATGACAGAAAAGTAAACAATTAATTAACTAGTTAATCACAAAAATTGTACTAATTGTAAATGTATTTTGCACATATTTGACAAATAACTTTTCCTCTTATTTTTAATAATTAGCAATTGCAGTTTCGTTTAATACATTTAAAAACACGAATAGTGACTAAATTCTTAAAAACAAATAATTCGTGTTTTTTTTTGGTTTATCTTGATAGTAAAATATTATTAAATCTAGTAAGCTTCTTATCTGCATCTTGCGATGATACTTAACCTGAAAGCAAACAGATTAATGTATGTTTTGTTTCTTTGTAATTGTATGTTTACTTAGAAAACTATTTAAAAACACGAATAGGGACTGGATGTTGAAAGACAAATAATTCGTGTTGTTTGTTTTTAAAGTTTTTCTTAATAGTAAAACATTATTAAACCTAATAAGTTTTTTATCTGCATCTTGCGATGATACTTAACCTGAAAGCAAACAGATTAATGTATGTTTTGTTTATTTGCAATTGTATGTTTACTTAGATAACTATTTAATTAATTTTTGAAATAAAAGTCCCGAATGTTACTTCCCGAAAAGTGATCGTTTTGCATAAACTGCTGTAAAGATTTTATTCCTTTTCTTCCACATAAAATTTGGACCCTCGATAAGGCCGTGAGTATTTTTTATAGCATTGAAAGAAAAATAGTTATGAAATATAGATATTTGGAGTAGGGATATTTGAATATGAAATCATCGTGCTAATACGTGCTTTAGATGTCTTTTTTTTCCTTCTGATTGAAACGAGCTTTTTATACGGATCTACATAGGACCCTTTGCCTTGCATTTTTTAAAGAACATATCACATTGTATATATTTATTTTATTTTATCCAGTCACATGCTGAAAGTTGCATTTCTTTAGATTTAATTTGCGATGATAGTTTTTTTTTTAACTTGAACTTCCGTCATTGTTTTATTTTATTTCTTTAAGTCAAGTGCCTAAAAAAGCATGGTTAAAATATTTCTTTCAAAATTCGTTAAAAATAGAAGCTTAAGTTATACATTAAAATGTTGATACCATTAGAAAGCTAATTATTTAATAATTTCTGAAATTAAAGCAGAAAAACGTCGAAGTTTCGCTTAAATTTTAATTAATTCAAATTCTAATTAAAAATTCGAAAAAAGGGATCCGAGGTGCACATTCCCGACCTCCAAGGTATACATATACCGAATTTGGTAACTGTAGGTCCAACGGTACAACCTATAGAGCGTCAACACACACATTGAGCTTTATTATAAGTATAGATATAGACTATAGATATAGATAACTAGTGTTTGTTGAGTATAAGCAATTGTACTGTTTCCTGATACAACAATGATGTGTATTCATTGATCCGATAGACATAAGATCATTGATTTGCCACAAGACTCTAAAACACTTTTTAGTCCTCTATAACGCATTAACTCAGATAATTAGTGCTACAATAGAAGTGTTCATGTTTTCATGAGATATTTAATATTTAATCTTTTCTTGAATGATATGTTAAACATTTACTAATTTTCAGGTCACTAATTATGCTAAAGATCCTTTAAAATATACTTATTTACTGTTTCAAATTCAACAACTTTCCCTACGGCTAAATACATCTTTATTTTCATTGAAAGTCAGACCTTCAATGAGAGACGCTTATTCTTTCGTGTATTTCTCATTTAATTGGGAATTTCTAGGAAGTTACATCATTTCTACGTAATTATTAATCAATCTAAATTTAAAGCAAATTAGTAACTGAATACGGAGAAATATATCGTAAACTGAAGCTTCATTAATTTAAAATTACCATAAAGGCTTTAGCTAAATAACAATTATGAGCGGATTGCAGCAAATGAAAAAAAAACAATCATTGCCCATTCATTAAGAAATTAATTGATTTGTTGATCTAAAGTGGACATTTAAAAGTCATTAATTACTGTGTATTGTGATTTTATCAAAAGAAATAGACCTGTTTATTAAGTTTATTACATTACTGCTCAATAAAGTAAGCTAAATATAAAAAATACTAAATACTTTCTAAACATAAGATCAAAGTATGGGATTTGCTTCTATGCTTCTATAAGTTTTCGTATGCCGAAATTTTAACAAATACTCTTTTCTATTTAAAAATAAAGATCAAAGTTTCTTTCAATAAAATCTAAAATCCGAGTTTGATGTTAAATTGAACGTCAAATAAAATGAGAATAAACTCTTATTCCTCAGTTCTAGCACAAAAAATTTAAAAATTTAGTTTTGCTAGAAAATTAGATGACTAAATGATACATATATGTAATAATTTCAAATGAACTATGAACTAAAATTTTTTTCCAATTACTCGAATCGGTTTCCCTGTAACTTCTAATTTATTCTGACTATACATTTTTCGAATTAATTTTAAAAAGCAGCTTAGACTTTTTACTATAATATACTTTTTTATACTATCTTTTCTGAAATAATATAAAAACAAAATATTTTTTCATGCTGTCTTTAGTGTGCAATATATCTTCCAATTCGTTTTGTCACATTACCCTCACTAAAGTTTGGAAAAAAGCATTTTGGCAAAAAAATAAAAAAAAAACACAATGTGTTACATCCTTGAGTTCATAAAGAATAATATTCGCTGAAAAATTACTGTTTCATTCATGCATATTTCCTTTTGGGAGACCTAATTCACGTACGTGAAGATCCGTGTACGCAAGAAGTGACAACGTACATCTTCATCACAAAACAAGAGCGAAAAGACAAAAACCTACGAAAAAATTATCCCCATGATTACATACTGTATAATTCTGATAGGGATTTCTTTACACGTTTGATTTAGGATGCCTTTTATATGGGGATTATAACGATCTTTTAAAAGAATGTGTTTAGATCATCAAGTTTTCATCCCTTTACTCAGAGAGTGAAAACTTGTCAATTTCAGAAATTTTACAGAGATTATATTGTCTTGATTAAATACAAAATATGGAATTGGATCAAGATATAAGGAATGAAGATTAGAAGATTTTAGTATGAAGTTAATGTGGTCTAAATTAGCAAATGATTATGATTTAAATCGATTTTTATGCTATGAGTATTAAAATAATTTTGTTGAAATTTATTATAATACTTTTGTAAAGAATTATTTATAGCTACATTTAAAAAAAATCATGATCGGAACAGTTTTATCTCAGAATATTCGGCTTAACAGCTAAAAAAATCTTGACTGTAATCTACAATCAATATATTTATCTCGCTAGCGAAATATTTTCATGGCTACTGTAAATGAAATAATTGCTATCAAACAAAAAGCTGAAAAATGAATATTTATGATAAAAAGAAATTTTAGAAGTAAATTTATTCATCTACTATTTTAATCGACTTTTCAATTAATATAAAGAATTTTCATCAATTATAATTGTAATTGTTTTCACTAATTTTCTATTTTAGAATAAATCTTTTTTTTTATGTAATCATGCATTATTTTTCAAACAAAGCCTAGCACATTACAGAATTAAAGAATTATTATTAGAAATCATTATCTTTTTCTCCATAACCAACAAAATAATTTGAAAAATGTAAAACATTTTCATATCGTCATTTATGTCATAATAAATTGCACTTCTTCAATAATAAATACTAAATCGTCATTCTAATTGATAAGACTTATGACACTCTTATCATTTAATGACCAAAATTAGAAACAAAGTTTTCGGCATAATTCACTAATACAACATGTATCCCTAGCTTTTATTTACTTTATACTTTAAAAAAAATTAAATTTGAACATTAAAGTTTTATGAAATGTTCTAAAAACATTTAATCAACAATACTTACGTTGTTCTAAGAGGGGAAAGGGTAGATCTCCGGGGGACTAATCTTTTATAACAAAACACGAGATTTAACGTTTTGAATAAAGCTTACCGATGCATTTTTTCCATCGTTATTTTTTATGAATCATTACGGCGCACACTCATATTTTGGGGACCTTGGAACTTCGCCAAATTTTTTGGACTGAATGCATCTACCATTGGAACGGGTTTTACGTTTTATACTTTGTCGTTGAAGGACGAATTCTTTTATCGTAAACATTTCGGTCTGGCACTAAAAATGTACTTGTCTGCATTTTAGCTGAAGTTATGAAATAAATGAGACGGTGCGTGATACGAGTCCCCGCTATTCTGCCCGCTTTGCAAAATGTTGAATTGATAAAGGTATATGGGAAGTTGCGGTATTCAGTGTCATTTGAATGTAGATATAAAATGAAATTTATTTTTAGTGAACACTGTAAAGGAAATATTCATTTATTATATGCACTTTTTCTATAATCTGAAAATATGTATCTTTTATGTTAGGAGCATGGATATATTAATAATGGAAAAGAAAGTCATTGAATAGGACAAGAAGTAGAGCAAAAAATGAAAATAAGTAATAGTTTTTTTTTTTCTATTTGTAATTTGCTTTTCTATAAATAAAATTTAATATAAAGGTTTCTCAATTGAAATCTTGTAACTTTTTTAAAGTTATTTTTAACTGAACCAATATGTACAAACATGAGAGGTCGCGAGTATTTCTTGGATATACTATTATAAAGTCAAAAATATACTATTTTAAAGTATAAAGTTTTAAGATGCTAATTATAAAAATTAAGAATAATAATAATTAAGATTAATAAGTGCAATTATTTTAAACAATCGATATTTGAAAAAGAAGCCTAAAATATAACAACATAAAGTGGCAAAAGAATTTCGTGAATAATCTAAAAATAAAATTGTTGTTATTTCAATTGAAATATTTATATTCATAATACGAAACTGTAGAAACAATCTGGAATTTAAAAAATGAAATTTAGATTTAAAAAAAAGAGAGAAGTAAAATACATTCATTTCTTTCTATTATTTTTTAGAAGTAAATGTGCTTTGATTGCTATAAACGTATAAATTTCTGGAATATCTCACAGTTAAATTTTGCGGTTTTAGTGTGTTTGTTATTTTGATACGTTTACAATATTTTACCAGATGACAATTCGTTTAGTTCTTCTAGTTCTGAATTTCTATTTTATTGTACCATTACTAGAAATGAATATCCCTTAAAAGTTAAATTATTTAGTTTTGTTATGAGTTCAATTTTTCTTATTCTTAATGCCAAGCAAGTCATGGAACATAGCTTACACGTTTATTGAATTGCATTAGGAACTATCGTTTCCACCATCAAGAAACATTCAATGTTAAGAAAATTATAAAAGTTTTGTAAATACTAGAAATAACTTGAAAAAATTTTGAATAACAAAATTATAATCAAATAAGCAAAAAATAGTACAAAAAATATCTGTGCAAGAATTTTCAAGAAAACAGTAACAACTTCATACTTTAAAAATAAAGCTAAACTTTTGAATATCCCAATGAAAAATATAGGCAAAAAGATTAATACTGTATACAATATTTTCTTTCATTGTTCAGGATATGAAACTATTTGATGTTCTTTCTGAAATATACTGAATTTGTAATCCTTCTTTACAAATAATTTATAAGCAAGATCTTTTAAAATAAACAAAAATTTTATAGTTTCCTTCAAATTCTGATATTTCGAGAACTCAATTTCACCTTGCTATGATTATTATACATATTCACAAAGCTACTAATAATATTTAATTCTTTTTTCCCTTAGAATATATGGTCTATTTAAGATTACAACAATATTTCACATTTTATTTAATTTCAAGTAATTCGCATTATGCAAATGCAAATTGCTCATATCCTTTTAGAAGTTATATCCAATTCAAACGATAATAAGGTAAAACAAATTAGAATTTTAAACTTTTTTTTTGAAAAAAATGCTTTGACAGCTTTAAATTATCTCAATGACATTATTATTATTATTTTGCTCTTCCTGCCGGATATAAATTATCATAAACGAAGAACTTAATGAAGTTTTATGCAATATTAATAAAAAACCGTTAATCAATTTTAACTAAATTATCTTGGTTTTAAATGTCACAAGAAAAGTAATATTATTTTGTTTAATTATCTCAGCTTTAAATGTCAGATGAAAAGTTGATCAATTTTGACTCAATTAACTCACCTTCAAAAATAAAAATATAAATGAATCGCTTCTAATTTAGTTCAAATAATAGAAAAAAAAGTTAATTCACTTTTGTTCATCTCAATTCCTTCCATTACTTAATGCTTCTCAAAATTATTTAATTAAAAAATTAATATTCATCAGAATACATTTTAGATAAGACTTAATTCTTATTTCATTTAAAGTGCAGTAAAAGAAACATTTTACTTCCTTAAAAATGAAGTATAAAACCATATTTTTCCTGTATAATCTGAATCTGATGTAACAATTTGAATTTACAAAATTTTATCCAGTTAAAGAGAGTGTCGCAATTCATAGACAGTTTAAAGTTATTTGTGTTTTTCTAAGTTAGAATTGGAATGTGCTCATATTGACAACAGATTTAATATATAGAATTTTTAGTTGTATGAAAACAGTAATACATTAATCTTGTGTTGTAATGTATCCAATAATATTTATTTTTATAATTAATATTTACCAAATAATATATGCTATTATAAAGAAAACTTTTGTTATATCACAATCTCGAGAAATAAGGCTGTTTCATTTCTACATCAAAATAAAGAGTTGATCGATAAATATCAATATTCTTAACGCAGAAGTAATTTTAAAAAAATGTTTTTCGAAGTTATTATAGATAAAGTTTAATACTATTAGATCAAAATACCTCAAATGTAAGCTAAAAAGTATGTAAAAAATCCAACATAATATTATAATCGGTTTTTACCTACCGTAAAATATATCAAATTGTAAAAATATATTGAGGTAGACTTGCATGCGTGTATAGAATGCAGAAAAAAAGCTTATTGAGCAAAAGCAATATGAGATTAAAAACACCATATACGAAAAATACCAACGCTTTAGGAAAATATTGCCAGTTTGGGGTTTCTATATATTGCAATTTATCTGTCAGGATTGAAGTCAACAGTAAATATAAGAGCGGTAATGTTTTTAAAAATATTTTAAGATATCGGTATATAGAAGAGTTTTGTTCATATGAGTTTAAAATAAATAGCTATTGTTTGAAAAAAAGTATTGAGTTATTCAAAATAAACAAAACTAATACTAATAACAAGGCTGCTACTGAACAAGGCTGAAAGTCATGCATTCAACTGAAGACAGATATTCGTTATTTTACTCTTTGTAGTATAAAAACTGAAAATATCTATTCGGCTTTCTTATGCGTATATTAAATGGGTTATTATTTAAATTTTCCGAAGCAATCTTAGATAATTTTAATGACCGACATAATCTGGCAGTGGTGTAAAATTCCAATAAATAATTTTTAAATTATTTCTCAATTTTTTTTGTCAACAATATTATTCCATCAGTTTTTGTCATTGAATATTAATAAATAATATCTTCAGTTGAATGCATGATTTGCTAATTTTTGTACATAAAAATATATTGCACATTATTTAATATAAACCCCATTTAATGACTTATAAACATGAAAGTATCGTACATTGTATCGAATAATAATATAAACAGATAATAGGCTTTTTTAAATCTATTTATATTAGAAAATTTTGACCAATATTATTGGCACGAAAATGTTACATTTCTTTTAGTAATAATCAAAAACAAAATTCGTTCAATTATTATGATAGTTTCAAGTACATTTTTAATGTTCTCTTAATTTTATTGCAACCGAAGGAATAATATTATCAATTACAAAATATTTATTTTTTGTTATTAATACTTTATTTTCTATATGTTTCATGAATGTTAATTCATGTTTTAGAAATAATCTTCGAACTCAATTTATATCAATTAATACTAGATCTATAACAATAATAGAATTTTTATTTGTTTAGCGGCTACCCTTATTTCTCATTTTCATCAGAATAAAATATTCAAACAGTACAAACAGAATTATGAGTCAGTAAACAGATATCAAACAATCGTGTTTGAAAAATGTATAGAATAACAGTTGAGAAAGCTATATTTTTGTTTCACCAATTGATACTGATTTGTTGACCCTTCTTTTCTTGATGATGGAAATTTCCATCATAACATTTAGTTAACAAAAAATTACTCACAAAAGATGCATGGTAAATTAGTTTGTTGTTGGCAATTTTTTTTCACAATTATTGAGTAATAAGTAGCTATGGAGTTTTAAGTGTCACAATCATTAAAGCGGATTAGGACTAATTGTTGTGGTTGGAAGAAACTTTGAATTGCAATTTTTTTGAATATTTTTCATAACTAATCTAATAATGAAGGGAATATAGTAGAGAAGGATACTGAAGATTTTGTACTGGTTTTAATATGAAAATTTGCAGACGATGGATATTTCCATTATCCATTAGTTATTTTATCTTTTAATATAGAGCATGAATTATATCACCCTGATTTATTTGAAAATAAAAGAAAATATCATGCAAAGCAGAGTTAAAAATCTAAAAAGCGATGAAATTATTTTCTGTTATGATTTGTGAATGTGCATGCTTATTAAAAATAACCTTATACGACACGGATTAATGTTTTGCTAAAGCATAAATGGAAAAAAAGAACAAGTATATTAATTTTAAATAGATCGTATTCGTTTAAAATAAGCAAAACCAAAAAACACATTTTTCAAATTTTCATTCATTTTATGAATTTTTAGGCTCCGTTGCTTTAAAGAAGATATCAGATCATTCTGAGTCATAAAGCGAATTTATAGTACCATTGAATCCATTGTTGTGCACGGCTGACCTTAAAATTACTCTAAAAGAGCAATGCCCTTCCAGCCGTTCATAATAGCACATTATTTCTGTCATGAGTGAAATCAACTTTAATTAATGAGCGAACCCCGAGCGAAAAAAAATGCAAATTATCGTGTCTGAAAAAAAAGCAGCTACAACATAGACTTTATTCTTTATGACAGCGACTAATCAATTTCAATATTACATGCAAGCAGTTAGACTTGCCTAATGAAAAAAGGAACGAAGGAAACGGGGAAAAATGCTTCTTTAATATTTAATGAATTTTTTTTTCGTACTGAATTTTTTTTAATAGGAAAATTTCTTTTTATTCCCTATTTAATATTAGTTAACAGGCTTATTTTGAGTTTGGTTGCTTGAACGATATATGCGTACTCCTACCTAAAAATTTCTTTTTTTCAGTTTATGTTATAACTTTGTTTAAAAAGAAACAATAGAATTTGAACGATACATATATACTACTACCTCATGAATTTTCTTTTTCAATTTGTTATAAATTTGTTTCAAACAAAATCGTATACCGTGAACGATAAATGCAATTGCGGACACATATAGGGTGAGGGATATATGTATATTATAACCTCATGGAATTTTTTATTGATTTCAATGTACAACTTTGTTTAAAACAAAATAAAATTCTTTAAACTGTTATGTTTTTAAAGAAAGTTTTAATTTTGTTGTAATTTTACCGCCTTTTTTATTATTTTTTTTAAAATTCAGAATCATGAGTATTGACTTTATTCGTCAATTTCTAATTTAGAAAGAATTAGTTGGTACGAAAAAATAGTTTCATTATCGTTTTTGATTGAAATTAATTTTAATTTAAATAAAAATATTTTCATATTCGAAATTATACTTGTACAGGAATGTTAAGGATGAAAAAATTCTCAAATCATTTCACATCGAATAAGGAATGAAAAATAATTTTTGTATTTTTTTATAATCTGTATTTGTTATATATTTTCTTCTATTATATATCTAATAGTAAGAAAAAGTGTTAAACTTTCATTGTTTCATAATTAAGGAAACGTTACTAATAACTATATATTAAGTAAGTTATTGATTCTTTGAGAAATTGCACGATACGGTGGCAGCTGTAGATAACCCTGAAAAAGTAGCAAACCAATTCAAAACTATTCTTGGGGAAAAAAATCTGGATTTCCTTATAATACATATTTTTGTTATATATTTTTGTCTTTTAATAAGTATCTACTAGAAATGATAAAAAAATTAAGTTTTCTCAGATACAAAATAAATTAAAACTGACTAATTACTGTATAATCAGTAAATTCTTGATTTTCCTAGAAATTGAATGTTTAGGTGGCAATTGTGGATTTAACCGAAAATAGGCGCACACTAACACGAAAATACTCTTGAATTTATTTTATTTTTTTCGTGATTCTAAGATACCTGTCACAATATTGAATTAATGAATAAGAGATTACTGTTTTTACAAACTCATTAATTTACATTTTTTACAAATGATAAAAAAATTTTTGGTTTTTGCGTCAAAAATATCTCCATTTTCTTTATGGTTAAATATTTTTTTAGGTTACGTAAAACAAAGAATATAGTTCCATGCAGATAATCGGCCAAAGGCTGTCGAAATCTATCAATATAGGACAAGAAATTTACTAAAAAATTCTTCTCCTCTTGGCAAAGCTATTATTTAATATACATGCATGATCCATCAACTGCATATCTAGATAATCCATCACTAAAAAATGGAATCTGCTGAAATTTTTTTTTCTAATGGAAAGAATGTTGATTATAAGTTCAAAGATAAATAGATATGGAAATAGAATAAAAACCCTAAAAATATCTTTGAAATAACTAACCTTTCTTTATTTATTACTTATTTGATATTAAGTTATTATTAATTTATCAAACTTCAGGTAATCTTCCCTTTCAAGTTATGAAATTAATTAATAATATAAATACATATTTTAGAGATCCCTAAAAGAGAATTCATAGCGAAATTTTCCTTTTTCAGCTGATATTTATCAGCTTTAAAATAAGACTCGAAATATTAGAATATTTTGTTTCACTAGTAAAATATACATCTTTGTGTCATTATTTATTCATGTTTGTGCATCCATTACCGTCAGAAAACTGCAACACTAAGGGAAAGAAATCAAATTGCGATTTAGAAATTCCTTCTCCGAAGCTCTTCTGCTTTGATATTATTTGCTTCATTAAAAATGAACTATGCGAAAGCAGCCTATCTCGTATTTTGGGATCTGAGGGGGAAAAGGAGAATCTTCAACATTTCTCTGTAACTGATTTCGATTTAATTCAGTTACGAATGCCTTAAACCAAAAAGAAATGCTCTTCCCAAAATCCGTTGATTAACTACTTTCTTTACCTGAGCTCATCTATCTAAATGAGAAATCGCTTCGTAGCAGTGAAGACCTGAATAAGGTATAATTCCTTATTCTGCCAAAAATTTTCTTGCTATTCACTAGAAATCGAAATTACATCGTAAGACCTTCTTGTTCGTATCCATTTAAAAGGAAGCAAGCTTATCGTCATAAATCTGGGAAAGTATGCAAAAGTTGGGCGGGGGAAGGGATTAGTGAAAGGTGTATATCTATAAAAATAACGGAATCACAATAACATTAGAAATTTAATCAAACCTATTGATTTATCTTCTATGGTAACCCTCGGGGCCACCTCGTGATTGAGGATGAGATGCTTCTGACATGGTGATTGCATTTCGCCAATCCGATGGGTATACAAAAGGTAGGAGATCTTACTTCTCCCATCGATGACGGGACGTACTTCCTACGGGAATGGTTGTATCGTGGCCCTTTAAATCAATCCTGACAATGTTACTGTAGAGGTGGTCCAATCATTCAATATTTATTTCCAAGTGTCTCCAGGTGAAAGGGGAGTCATTAATATGGCTTATCAGTTATGGTTTCTTTCTCAAGTCATGTTTAAACTCGATCTTACAAATAATTACAATAATTGTCGTTTCTTTAAAATTTCTAATAATGGTTCTAAGGGATATAGTACAAACATTTTTTTCTTCTTTATTTTGCGGCCTTAAAAAGTGTAAGCATTTTTTTTTTCAAATAATTTTACATATTATTTTCTACTTGCAAAATATTTCATAGTATAAGTATATTTTTTGAAATAATTTTAAATAATCTGTAGGCCGAAAGTAAGGATTTCTCAATCTGTTATAGTGTAAAAATAAAATAAGTTGAAATTTTCAGTTGTATAATTTTTCATTTATCATGTGCAAGTAATTAATTTATGAAATAAGAATGTGCATATGTATTCACTACTAGAAGTTATATTCAGGATGGTGTTTCCTATAAATCTATTTTGGCTGACTATTACGATGATCCAAAATAAATGACTAATGTAATAAATTAATCACGCATATAGTTATTTTATAACATTATTATATGAACAATCCGAAATAAGAATTAAAATGTTATCATCATATAATTTGCAGGAGAAAATTCAAAATAATTAAAAACGTTACTAATTATACTAAATGAAATTAAGATTATAAATTTTGTTCCTAAAAAATAAGTTCAATAGTCAAATTTAACTCTAATGTTATAATTCGCTGAGTATTTCACTAAAAATATCATTACAAAATTTTGGGCAATTTTTATTAAAAAATATAATTCTTAATATACTGATATTATGATATAATATTTTCTCCGAATACACAATATCTTTACTCTTTCTATTAAATTATATTTTTCTTTTAAGATATTATTCAGTAAATGTTTACATTTTAGAAGTGTATTACATAAAAATGTATCAAGAAAAGACGTTTTTGTTCATGTACTTGATTTCTTGTTTAAAATATTGATGCAGTCATAAGCAGCATTTCAGTGCATTCTCTCAAATTTTATGCCCAGGAGTTTAGATCACTGGTTATGTTCGGAGGTAAATAACCTTGAGTTCAAGCACACCGTGACACTTCCCACAAATTGACTGATTGAGATTTTCTGTTTTCCTGAGATCATTACAGAATTGTGATTTCGTCATATGTACATGCGCAAACCGATCTCCATTACCTTCTTTTTAAAAGTATTACCTTAACTTGTCTGTCTTTACACGTATGCTTGCCTTCCACTGTAAGTCTTTTGTCTTCAGTTTCAAATTTGTTTTTTTATATGGACATTTATATAATTTTATCGTTGAATTAATGCTAGCGGTTCGTTTTTGGTGTTAGCTTTCTCTATTTTTAACATGTGTGAGCATATTGCTTTCACTTGAGGGTTTTGGAACCTCAAAATTTGAAGGTAACAAATTGTTGAAGTTTCAAAATGCTAGGCCATCATTTCCCGATTTTTCGGTATTCGCGACCCAGATTAAATTTTGTAAGTTGTTTTATTTTAAAAACTTATTAAATATGTCGAAATGTATTTTGTTTTCTATGCGTATACATGCTTTTTTTCAATCAATTAATCAATTTTTTAAATAATATTTTCTTTTGGGTGTCGCGCCCCACAGGTTGAACTCACTGACGTAGGCAGCAAATTAGCGATTTATCCTTTTTTAAATTTTTTAGTCTACTTTCACAGAAAAGCTTTCGAAATATTTATCGTCTGCTTATGTAATTTTACTTTGGATTCGGCTTTCACTCCATAGCTTTTCTATCGTCTTCTGTTGTAATTTTTCCCTCGGAAATCACAGTGTTATTGTCTAACTCACACAACATTTTAAAAATAAACTACACAAGTTAAATATTGTTTGTTTTATTGATAAAGATTGTTAGTTCAGGGATAACTTCAACTAATTAAAATACAGTTATGCAGAAATAATGCAGAAGGTTGTCATATTTGGCAATTTAAAGTTAAAACTAGACAAAAGTTACAGCTTAATTTTTCATTCTCTGAATTCTTACCAATTGTCATAATAAATTTAAATCATTAACCAGTTTGAAACAATCACGAGACTATCAGTTTACTCGTGTGACGATATTTAGAAAAATGATGGAGTTTTTTCATCTCAAAATCGGTGGAGCTCCAAAGCTCTGTTTGCCAAGCAGAAAAAGTGAAAATGAAAGGAGAGAGAAGGAAATACATAGAAAGGCTTATAGAGAAGTTTCGTGATTCTTTAAAATCGGTTTAAACTTAATGAAGACAAATAATAACTTAAAAATAATAATGTTCTTACATGATAATTTAAAATTTGCGATAGTAGGATTATTCTTTGTTTTATTATTTCTCATTGAATTCTGAATTGAAATTAATTAATTGCTATTTAGATATTAATATTTGTTTGCTTTATGTTGCTGTGTAATGTATTATATCTTACACTTATTGGACTATGTGGTTTCAGTCTTGTGTTTATGCACGTTTTGTTCTTTTTATGTGAATTTTTAATTTATTTTTAATGCCTACAGCGCAGACTTGATTGTTGATTCAGTTGTTTTGTATTGTCAAGAAAATGAAATTGTAAATTATTAATTATTTGCCATAATTTACCGATGATTGCAAAATTATAAATTAATTTTTAATGAAAAAAATAATAAATCTCTAATACACAGTCTTCAAGTCTTACAGTCTTTCGAGCAGGCGGAGAGTTCAAAACAAATTGCTAGCTGCACAATATTAATTTATAATACTATATTAAAAAAAGTGACTCATTTTCCTTGATCACTAATGTGTAATACACATTTATTGAATTTATGTGATATATTTAATGTCCTAACTCTTATTTGAAGAAAGTAACTATCATGATAAAAAAATTAAGTGAAATAAAAATTGATCTCTTTTTATATTTCAGAATATAAATTTTAATTTTTATGTATACATGAAATATAGTATATTTCAATATTTGATTTTTTTTAGATGTGTTAAAAGTCAAGAAATTAAATTTAACAAATAACATTATCGATACTGTAAGTTTTATAAACCAAAACTAACAGAAAAAAAACTAATCTTAATCACTTGGAAAGGCAGAAAAAAAAACATTTAGACGATCACTAAGAATGGCATTCATTGTGTTTGTTTATTCAAATTGATCTCACTAATACTCAAATAATTAGAACATTTCAAATTCTATCTTTATTGGACAGGTGTATTTATATTATTTTCTAATAACCAAGTAGATAACGTGCAGAAATAAATTTATGATATAAGAAATAAAATATTCTTCAATGACTTGAATTTTGACCTGTGATATTTTATTTTTTATATAACTGAAATGGATTATATTTCATAAATACCAATTTAGATTCATATTTTTGGTAGAAAAGATGAGTATAATTAAAGTTTCAGTTTGAAATGGTCATAAAAGGAAAACCTTTGTTGGTCCAAATGTTATTAAATATGGTATTAGTATAGAGGAGGACATAGAAATTTATTTTTTATCAAAAAAAGTCTAAAAAAAAAGAAACTCCCCTCCAGCTGGCGGAGAATGAGAATGTGGCAATACTGTCACACAAACCATTTGCACCCTGATTATGAGTTTTGAAAGTTTTTGATAAAAATTAATTCTCCATACCCTCCATTAAATTACGACTAAATTTGTAAACAAACAGACAAAACGTCAATTTTCCTTTTATGGAATTTCAATTTTTCTGTATTTTGAATTCTTTTTTAAAAATTTGAATAACTGTACATTTATTCCACTTTAGTGTAAAACCAGATAAATCCGTTTTCTGGTTCTCTTTCTGCTTTACTTTCTTTGGAAGAAACAAACAAACAAACAACTCAAAAAAAGAAAAAAAGAAAGAAAGAAATTTGACGGGCGTATTTCTTTGTTGAACAAAAATAAAAATACAGTGGCAGTTAAAAAATAAAATATGGAGAAGCGTTTACTCCTCTAATTGCTTGAAGAGACATTTCACTGATGTGTTTAAAAATTAAGATGATTTTTTTGTACCAAATAGAGCATTTTTCCTCAGCATATTTCTACTTATGACATCCAAATTATCGCTACTGAAATATTACTCCCAAAGTCAGTTCGACATAGAAAGATTTTTACATTTTATTCTTTTAACAACAAATGTCCATGCATTTGAAAATAACGTGTTTCATGTAACAGGCTACAAAAGGCTTCATGGGACCACGGTGGCCTGGTTGTAAAATCTTGGCTCGTGAGCCGTATTGTTTCAGATTCGAGATTCGATTCCAAAGAAGAACTGTCGTATGTTACACGTTAAATCTGTCGAGGCCAAATGTTCTCTCGCTGGTGGGGTGCGAAAGGGTGGTGCCAACTCAGGTGTCATCCTCGTCATCTGATTGCAATTCAAAATTACGGGGCCCATTTAAAATGGTCCTAGTGTTGTTCTACAACAGGCCATTAATTTAACTAAATTGCAAGACTTCATATGTTCTCAGTGAAAAAGAAAAATCTGGAAATAGGAAGAAAATGCTTAACTGCACAAAATGAAGGCATTTAACACGTTGCCGAATTTTTTGTCCTATCCATTCAGCCGGCAGCGAGCGATTTATTTTTTAACCTTAATATTGCGGGCCCCACGGACCGACACCAGCCAAAAGAAGATTCCGGTGCCTGTGCTCAGGGACCGACGCTGGCCACACGGAAATTTCACTGCCGGTCCCCAGGGACCGGTGCCGGGCTTACCGAGTTAAACGATTTTAAGGTTGCTGAAATATTCAGAAAACGATACAAAAAAAACATATTTATTACAACAGATGTGGTTTCCGGTTTCAAGCAAGAATAGTTGAAGCTTGTTTTATATTTATATTTTTTACGTATCATTGTGCGGCATAATGATACGTAAAAGTACTTTTCTGGCCATAATTTTTAGGAATCTCTGTGGGAAATATTCATTTTCTGAACTTTTTGGATATCAGCCAAAAACAGTAAATGAATGCGTCTGGTATTCGAACACTATTTTGCATTTTATCCTTTGTCGGAGAAGGATGTATTCTTTGATTGTAAACATCTCAGTTTGACACTGAAATTGCAAATGTCTGCGTTTGAACAAAAGTTAAGAAAAAAGAAATGAAATACGTGAGACGAGTTCTTACGTTTCTGCCAGTTTTGGAAGACGCTGAATTGATGGATGGCTATGTGTATTTGCGTGATTTAAAGTCGTTTAAATGCTCTTTTTTTAAAATCATTCTGCTTTTGAATACTTTATGAGAAAATGCAACTTTATAACTGCCTTTTATTCTTGGCACACGTTATTATCTTGTGTATCAAAAGAAGAATCATA
This sequence comes from Argiope trifasciata, assembly GCA_026543055.1. Classification (NCBI taxonomy): domain Eukaryota; kingdom Metazoa; phylum Arthropoda; class Arachnida; order Araneae; family Araneidae; genus Argiope; species Argiope trifasciata. The sequence continues at coordinate 3,076,082 of JAPMOQ010048382.1, forward strand.
TGTCTGATAAAAACGAAACTGTGAATGATTAAAAAATATAAATGGAAATATTTTCTAGAAATATTTGAATGCCAAATCAAAAAACACGGTACTTATAAATTATTCATAGATCTTCTGAAATCAAACTTAAAATAAATATTTCTAATACATTTAAAATGAGTTTTTTGAAAGATATTATTTTTATAATTTATTAGGTAATTTTTCTATCGTCTTTTCTTTCTTAATAAATTGTTTTTGAGCACAATTTTATATTGATATAAAATTTAACTGTTTTTTAACTCGATTTTATAGTGATATATATTTTTATCCTTAATTGGGGACATGAGGCCTGTGAGACTGCTAGCGATGGACTTTCGGTCTATCCTAATCTATTTTCAGCTTAGTTGTTTCCCGCTTAGTGACCTTCAATACAAAGTGCGCTTTTTCAACAAATTTCAGTGGACGATTCTTTTTTTAATAATTCAGTTATTTCTTTAAGCATGGTCTCTACGACCACACCTCACTCTTAGTGTCCCTGTTAATGCTAAGCAAGGCTTAGCAGATCGGGTTAAAAGTTAGTGCTTGGAATATCATCTGCATTACTAATCCAATTATGACGCAGTGCAGCAGACACTTTTAAATGAAGCAGAAAATGATTTTAGTGATAAGGATAATTGTGTAAGAGTTTTTCGATGAAAGTTGGCATTCCAATTGTTTCTGATAAGTACAGTACTGGGTGAATTAATTGGGATAAACATATTTTTTAGGAAAATTGTTTCTTTCTCGAGGATTTTAAACCCCAAACCGGCTTCAACTGCATTTCCTAACAATGTGCGACTGCCCTTGAATTTTCTAAACCGGTTTGACCGCGTAATCACGACAAGTCAAAAAATTTTCCCTTCAGATTCTGCAAGAAGTGGTCACATGTATGAATTGTCTCTTTCTGATGCACATATAAAAATGAATATCACTTCCAGGAAAAGGAATTGTTACTCTCCGTCAGCATACTTCTATGACTGTGAAGGATATTTCTACTAAAATTTCTACTACAGACGTGAAAATCTAGTATTTCCAGGCTTATTAATTGACAAAAGAATTTTGGGATAATGTCTCCAAAAATTTTTAAAACATATTTATAAATCAAGGAAATATATACTGGCCGATTTTCAAACTGATATATTCATTAGAAATTTAATATGAGGGTAATTGAGATGCGGTTTCGTAGACCGCACTCCCAAGTTAAGGGTTAATATCTCTTTTAAAGTCAGTAATTCCTCTGTGTAAAATTACTAGGCTTATAAATCGCCTTATTTTGGATATTTTTCCCATATTATTAAAGAAAAAGGGATGTTGTCTATGTGTTATTATAATTGCATTTTTCAAAAAAATATTTCTATAACTTTTTTTGGAAATTTGAGACTTTTTTCAAGGCAATATACTAGTCGATCGTCAGCTCCAAAAATAAAAGCGTTATATTAAAATTTATCAAAACATTGCTAATTACAGAAAGAAATTTATCGATCACTAACTTAAAATGTTTAATTACATTTTATTGAAATTTAATGAAATGTTCAATTGTCAAGTATTAATTATTTAGTATGTGGCATTAATTCCTTTTATTTTTATTTATAAAAATATGCGAAGTAATAATCTAGGAGATAAATGCGTCACATCCTCCATACGTTCAATATTTCAGTCCGTTCAATTTATTATCAATGATTCCTTATAATATTTTTATAGGAATAACCTCTTAAAAATCCATCAACCATATTTTCCGGATAGTAACCTTTCACAAAAACAAAACAAAATAAAGTCAGTTAATACAATGTTTTTGCAAATATTTTAATACAAGTTTTCATACGATCACAATGAAGCTAATTTTTTTAATGCTAACTGAAATTGAGAAGATATGTTTGAGAGAGATATAGATTTTCTAAAGAAAATATATCTAAAAAGAAGTTCAATGTCTCTGATATAAGATAGATAATATCTGTGTTAAGGGTATTTATAAAAGCAAATTTAAGAGCTTCCAACTATTGAAATCCATAGATATTATCATTTTCTTATTTAGAGATATAACTCCTGTTTTGTGAAAATAAAATGGAAAAAAATCGATTCACTGAAGTAATAAAAAGTCGCCGATGTGTATTAAGATTATGATTATTTAAAAATATATTTATAATATATCCCATTATATATTTATGTTTATAATATATTCCATTATATTCAAGAGATTAAAGCTTAATAAAAGCTAAGGTATGAAAGTTAAGAAAGCTAAGACAGTTAAGTAAACCAAGAAACCATGGATGAATATTTTTTTTAAATCTGAGTGAGAGGAGCCGTAGAGTAATAATTAACAGAAGTTTAATTTAGGTTTCAAGTAATTCTGCAAATAAAATAGCTAAATATAAGCTATTTGATCATCACATTAAGCTATTATTTTAAAACATGAACATAAAACGTTACCTTAAAAATAATTTTAAATGAAAAATTTTATTCACTTTTATCATTTTTTTTTACTTATGATATTACTCACAAAATTTTCTATGGATTGCCAGAAATTTGATGTAATAATAAATGTTCTTTGAAATGTAAGTTATTATTGACAGTGAAGAAATTTAGTAAATTGTGAGCAAATTTGTGAAAATTAATTTATCTCGAGAAGTTATTTTGTGCGATAATTGAATGATAGTACAAAAAAAGGAAAAAAAAAAACTATTTCCTTAAATAGAATGAACCTTTTTGATACTCAAATCATTTTCGATTAAACTTAAAAGACCTTTTCCTTATTTCCAGAAACTATCAGAACTTTGATATTAATTTCCATAAAACCGAAAAAGTAAAACAAAATTTAATTGCAATTGCACTTTGTAATAAATTTATCATTTGTTTGAAGCCTTTATTTAATTGTTTATGTAAAGCAAATGGTTTTTATTCTTTCTAAGAACGCTATATCTAAACAACTTTACAAAAACCATTGAAGATTGTCACTTCTGATTTATTTTAATAAAGTAAAGTGATGTTTCAACTGTTCTAATTTCGCTTCTTATTAGTGGAGACAAGACTAACTATTAGGAGACTAACTTGAACTGTAACTGTTTCAGAAAAGCTTCGGATTATTATAAGAATAAAAAATTGGGTCTACTAGCAAATTAGTTTCCACAAAATTGAGTCGACATATTATACACTAGAAGGCTTCTTAATATTTCTTATTCATAAAGCAATTAAAGTCTCATTTTTTAAAACAGTGATAATTATGTATGTAACCTATTATTGTTTAATTTATTATAATAATATCAATTATAAAAATACAAAAAAAGCACTTAAGGGAATTTTTCAATGCAGGATGCTTCATTATTTCTATAAATACTTCCTTTATCTTAAAACAGAAGAAGAAACCTCTTTCGTGATGTATTTTACTTCTTTAAATTTTTTTAAATACTTTGAAAAACGTTTTCTGTAGTTCGAGAAAACTTCCTAGATATCGATAAAAATAAAAATAACTCTAAACGATTATATTTTCAAATTTTTTTATCTGAAATAATATGAAATGTGAATACTTAACATTCTTTGCAAATTTTCAAATTTTGAAATCAGGATAAATTAATGTAATAAAGAAACACAATGTTTCGCTAAGTCTACAAGGTGGTTATAGTTAAACTTACCCTATAAACAGCATCTTACAACGCAAACGAATGAACGAATTCTGAATGCTGGCCACCATCGTGTAGATACTGTAATAATGTTTCTGAGAATTTTAGGCCAGTAGGGTCCAAACTGGAAGGATTTCAAAAATTAAAATAAGGCAATATAACTCTTATAAGGAACTAAATATAAAAATTCCTGAAAATGTTTGCTTGGCAAAAATGAGTGATGCAAAAAAATTCGATCAGATATAGATCAGTGTAAAGAAAACGGAATCTGACTGGATAACACTCGTGAGTATAGAGAGTCACCATAAACTTAATAAAAAGAAAAAATACCCCATTCTATTTATTGCGAAGCGAAAAAATTTTACTGTTTTTTAATAATTACTTTGAAGACAGAAGCTTTTCTTAAGATTTCGTTATTGCCAAGTCGTTCTAAAGATCTAAAGTAATTATTGTTGCTAATCAGATCGCGTCTATTCCATGTAATAAAATTTTTCAACATTCATAGTCATGAAATAATTTTTTGACTTTTTCATGGTTTAATTTTTACGTTTTAATGTAAAAAGAGAGCTTCAAATAGATCATATTTTTTGGGTTAAAAAACAGACTGAAGATTTAAATGAAGAAACATTATTTTTTGAATATTTACAAATTTAGGTAATTGCGGATTTTAAATGAAGATTGCAAATGATGTAAGTGACAAATTGCAAATTTTGCAGAGGATGGTAAAGCTAATTTTAAGTTTCTTTTAGTCAACTAATGGCATTTATTTTTTAAAAGTATTATAAATACTTCTTTCCTTCGAACTTGTTGACTTTTTGAGATAAGCGTTGTCTCTCAAATAGAATAGTATTTAAATATTTTTGAGAAATTTTGATTTTACCCCTTCGCCACCATCTGATAATGTAAGACGATGATTCTGTATATTTTTATTACTTTTTCTAGTGCACATAGTATTATAAAAGAGGATCTATATCCATATGTTTCTCAACTATTTAGAGTTATTGGATATATATTATTATTTAGACTTAAAATTTTAATATGCGTAATCTTTGACCTGAGATGACTTTTTAAAAAAAACATTATGCTTAAAGGAGTATTTGAATATTGGTTTTAGTTTCCAGTCTTGAAATAACTGTACAAATTTTTAAACGATTTTTTTTATGAATGAATTTTAGATTTATTGAAATTTTGCAGGGAATAAAATAATTTTATGAGTAAAAAGTAAAATAGTTTAGAAAATAAAAGTTTTTTTAATGATTATAAATAATTTTTTATTGTTTAAGAAATTAGCTTAATGATTCAATTTTAATAAACATTAATTACATTATCTCTTAAATTCATTTCTAATCTTATAAAAAGTAAAAGAAAATGCTGGTATAGAAGAAACTCAAAAGAGGAAAATAACTTCTGTTGAAATTCTGTTCTTTAGGGTAAAATAATTATAATTCTTTTCACTCCACTTTAATCAACATGAATAAAACAAGTTCTTCAGACGAAAAAAAATTATCATCAAAGAAAAGAAAAACACAACTTAGAAAAGAAAAATTATAGCATAATTTTCATATTTTATATAAAGAGTTTTTTAATACAATTATACTATTATTTTTTTTAACTTTCAGGGTAAATTTCTATTGTTTTATGTAAAGGTATTTTTTTATTTGACGAAAAGTTCAGATTAAAAGAAAATATTCTGTTTTAATTATCATATAAAAATTCATACTTCTAAAAAATGAAATTAATAAAAATGAAATAATAATTATCTTTTTATTCTCTATTTTCCATTTTGTGAAATTCGCGTGAAGTCTCTTCTTTCTTTTAAAACTTTTTTTATCTTATCTGATACACTTTATTTCTTTAAAGAAAAATGATTCTAATAATTTTTTTTAAAAATCATTTCTTAAAAAGAGGTCCTTAATAAGATTTTCTTCACTAGTATAGCTTCTAGAATATTACACCATTTTATTTTCTTAAACGAATTTTAGTTTTACACTAGTTTCACCATCTGTTGGTAGAAAATTATAATTTTGCATATTTTTATAAAGCAACACTTTATTATAAACATGCAAAATTCTTCAGAATAAAAGAACAAAAAAACAATTTGGCAAAAAATTCATTTACTTGATCTGTCAATAAAATTTTGTTTTTAAAAATTTATTTTTTTAATTGTATGTGTTTCCTAGATGTGCGTCTTTTAAATTTTCCTGAAAGTTAAGTAGGAAATATTCCCCTGATTATTTAAATAAAATGCAAATAAACAGTTTTAAGACTATATCTTAGTTCAGAGGAAAAAAGAACTTGTTTCTTTATTTAGCGTTTGTTTGATAAATATTGTTTCGTTTCATTTTATTAAAATATTATAAATTGTTATATTAGTAATTAAAGGGTTTGCTTCAAAAAGGATGTAGCTCCAACATATGGGAATTTGGAATTACATGTACTATCATGAGGTAAAATAAAAACTGCTTCGTTTGGTGCCAGAAAGAATGTAGCCCCAGTCGTTAATTTTTGCTTTAATCAAGCGATGCAACTGTTTAAACCAGTGATTCTCCACCTGTAGGGCGCGCCCCCCTAGGGGGGCGTGAGCCCACTGATGCGGGGGGGGCGCGAACATATCCAAGAGAAAATGTTATTTAAAAAAATTGATTAAGTGAATGAAAGGAAAGAACACACATACACATACAAAACAAAATACATTTCGACATATTTAATCATTATCTTATTAAATTAAAATAACTTATTAAATTAAAAACAAATTTAATAAGTATTAGTGATTTCCTTGAGCCAGTCTTGCAGAGCAAAGTTTTTCGAAGGATGGTTTAATATTAGAAATAGACACTCTCAGTTCCTTTTCGATATTTAGCTGAGATCTATGTTTTGTCTTCAAAGAAGCCACCGCAGAAAATCCAGTTTCACAAAGGTAAGATGTTGAAAATGGTGCAGAATTGCCAATGGTAGAAAAAGAGAAATGCCCTTGGTTTTAGTGCAGAAAACTCATCATCCACTCCTGCCCAAAATTCAAAGAGTGATTTATTTCTAAATTGTCTTTTGTTTTCGCCGCTTGCCGTGAAGTTCATGAAGTTTCTTCTTCTTCAATTGAGAGTCCTTCGGGAGTATTTTGAAATGGTTCCCTCACCCACTTGTAACTTGATATCAGTTTGTCGTCAGCAAGAAAGTACTTAAAATTCTTTGCTAGCATTGCTAAATGATTTTCAATGGTTACAAAAACAACTTTTACATGTTGCTCTTCAGCCTTGTAAGTTTTAATACAATCATTCAAATTTGCAAACATTGTTAAGTTTTCTTGTTTTAAATTTCTGCTCCAAAATTCCAATTTCCTACAAAAAGCATTAACTTTATCACTCGTATCCAATATATGTGTATTTGTTCCTTGCAGTTGAAGATTCAAGTTATTTAATTTCTCGAATATATCTACCATGTAGCTCAATTTCATCACAAATAAACTATTGCGAAAATTCCCAGCTTCCGGTCTGTTTTCCTCTTCTAGGAAAACGGCGATTTCTTCTCTTAATTCATAAACATGTTGCAAAAATTTCCCTCGTGATAACCATCTTGACTCGTAATAAAATAGTAACGCTGAATGTACTGCACCCATGTCTTTATAAAGTGCGGGAAAGATTCTTAATTTCAACGGTTTCATTTTTATATAATTTACTACGGTTACAACTGTAGTTAACACAATATTCAAACCAGGACTTATTTTTTGGAAGCCAAACCTTCTCTGTGGATCTTGCAATATAACCAGACGCATTGTGGCAATTTTTGTTTCACAAGTGCTTGAATACTTTGGAATCTTCCGAACATAGAACGTTCACCATCGGTGCATACTCCGACGCAATTCTTCCATTCTATGTTTGCCGCGTTCATAAAATCATTTAAGATAGCAAATAATGCCAGTGCTGTTGCTTTCAGTTCTAATGGTTTGCAGGAAAGTAATTCTTCTACTACTGCCAAATCATCACAAAATCTAACATAGGGAATGAAATGAGCATCTTTATTATTATCTGTTGCCTCATCGAGTTGTATTGAAAACAATTTGTCACATAACTTCGACAGAACCTGACACTCGACATCTTCAGCTATATCAGCAATTTGACGGGTAACAGTATCTCTTGAAAGAGGTATGGACTGCAATTGTTTTGCAAAATTATCTTTAAACATAATTTCTACAGTCTCAACTGCGGCTGGCAAAATAAGCTCTTCACCAATGGTGTGAATCTTTTTACATCTGGCTATTTTATATGAAACTTTGTAAGAGGCTATTAAAGCTTTTCCATTCACAGACAAAGTTTTTTTAAACAATGATTTTAAATTTAATTCGAAGAATTCTCTGGGTTTGTTTACGAACTCACTACGAAGCGTTTCCAAATGTCGTTTAATTTTATTATGTTTCATGCTGTCTGCCGCCAGCATTTTTGAACAAATGATACACAGGGGCCTTTCTTCTTCAGTTACTTCAGTACTAGTGAACCCAAAATTTAAGTATTCTTGAGAATATTTTCTTGATTTTATTTTCGGAACCACGCTCGTCTGTGTACTTGTTGATGCTTGTCTATAGTTTAATACTCGCTTACGCCCGCTTACAAATTTATCCATCATTCTGCATAAGTCTGCTGCCATGAATATTTAATACGGTGAATTACAATTACACGAAAATATGTATAACATACACATTCAGAATAGATTCAATAGCGATATAAGGATCGATTTTAATGAGATTGTCTGGAATTGAAATTGGCACCATAGAACTTTTGCCTTCTCCCTTTGAGAAAACGTTTGTTCACATCTGCGCACTCTTCTTACTTAACTTTTAAGCTGACCAGACAAATTCCAGACAAATCGAAACTTCTCGCGAAACCGTGAGAATGCCCGACATGGCGGGACGCAAGAACAATAAAAAGGCATGGGATTCTTGGTTTTTCAAAGCTGAGGATCGGTGTTGCAAAATGTCAATAAATTTTCGTATTCTTGGTAATTTGTAAAGTTTAAAATTAAGGTTGTAGTGTAGGTTTAGCGCCAAAATACCCAAAATACATTATTGTTGTATACATTTTATTGTATGAGGTGGGGAGGGGGAGGCGACGAAATTTGTGTTTGAAAATTGGGCCGTGAATACTAAAAGGTTGAGAAACACTGGTTTAAACCATTCGTTAGTTGCAAAATAGTGGAAGCTTTTAGAGCTACCACCTTTTTATTCCGCCTATCGTGTTTTACTGAATTATGTACAAGGAAAAGTAGAAGGCGTGTTTCTACTGTATAATTATATTGGTATCATAGACAAAAATGGTTACAAAGTTTGTTTTTTCTAAAATTACCCAAGGATTGAGTTTTAGCTTCATTGACCTGAAAGCATCACTTCTAATAATAACAAAATATAAAGTTTTTATGTAAGAAGAATCTCAAATTAATACAGGAATCGTATTATGTAGAAAGAGTATTGGAATACTCTGTAACAAGATAATAAAAATGTTCATGATCCGAAACATTACACCCTCAATGTTAAACAAGATTCAGCCCTTGACAAGATACTCCCACTCTCTTCAATTTATCCCCTAATATAAAGATGTAATTAAAAAATACATACCACAAAATGATATATAGTTTTACGATGGCCTACAACCTGACGACGCAGAAATGAGCCCGATGTTACAGAGGGGTAGTGTGTTGATTAATATGGATATTTTTTGTGGTTTTTAAATCCTTGATATACATTTTGTTCACTTACTTTAAATAATTATTAATATTATAGCAAACTGCATTTTTATTGAGATATAATTTCCACAATGTCTATTTGATTGAGAAAGAGGTAACTACAACATTCCAAGATGTGCCACATCATCCAAAAAATACATTTAGTGAAAGAAACTGTCATATTATTTAGGAGCAGTTAATAAGATAAGATAAAAAAAAATCTACACACAATTTTTAATTTTGAATTTTCAAGCGTTTTTCAAGGCTTTGTGCAAAATCGAACAATTGGAGCTACCTCTATTTTACAGCAAACATTTCAATTTCAGTTTGATATAGTAAACCAAAGTAGGCCAAAATTTAAATATTATGCAGATGAGCTATTTAAATAACTTAGAGGTAACTTTTGCAGTTGATAATTTAAATAATTTATTCCGACACTTTATCATAAACTCGCAGAAGTTTAATTCTCTCATTGCCAGAAATGCCTTAAGAGAAGTAAATTTCCATACATATTAGGGAAATGGGAATTTTTAATACGATCATGAGTAAGCTGAATTATTTATAATTCAAATTTATCTGATATT
>JAPMOQ010048382.1:3086406-3148500 GCA_026543055.1 Argiope trifasciata
AGTTAAGAAAATGGTGGAATGCCCTAGTCTTAAAAAATCCCTAAAATTTCAGATATTTTTATTCCTAATGAAAAATTAACGATTCACGTTTAGCAGTGTTTGATAATTTAACAAGTTATATGTTTCATATTTCTAGATAAAAGCTTTATAAAAATCTCGAAAGTCAACATGCAAACCTTGCTTTTTCAGTACCAATTGTCACATAAAGAGAATCACAGCAACGTCATAAACCACATCTTATCTTCGTCTAAAAGCCGAAGGGCTGAAATTTGAGGGGAACATGTTCAAAACAAAAGTTCATTATTTGTTCTTCAGAAACATGAGCAGAACTGTTAAGAAAACAAACAAAAAACGTGTTAGTAGATTTACATTATTACGAAACATCCAAAAATGAACAGATAAATGTAATTATAACTTAATACTTCTCAAATATGGATTGTTTGGAATTTTTTGTTTCGTTATTTTTAAATTCCATTAAGGAATATTTTCATTTTGCGAAAAGTTTGGATGCCCGCCAAAGTATCAAAGAATGTGTCTGATATTCGAACAGCGTACAATGTTGTTTTAAAAATAAGATCTATTTGGAAATTGAAGGAAGTATTTTTTATTGTAAGCTATGACGGTTTCTAGTAAAATTACGCATTAAAAATATTTTTTAATGAATGACAGACACATCTTAGCTGAATTCTTGTGCCTTTGGTTATTTCATAAGATTCTGATTTGGTAAAAGTAACTACACACTTCCGAGAATTTGTGCCATTTCAATATGATTAGAGAGCTGTTTTATGTTTTTTGAAAACCAGTGAATTACTTTTTAAATTTTCCAGATCATATAAATATAAATTTTATGTTAAAATTTAATACTTTACATACTACACAAAATTCCTAAAAGTAAAAACGCTTAGAATTTTGTTTGGACACGAAAGAAAAAAGAAGTTTGCATTTATCTAGATATAATTATAAAATATATTTTCTTATTAGAAACTTGTATCATTTATTAAAGTGTTTGAAACTAGATAAGGCTAGATAAGCTTTCCTTTGGTAGCAGATAAAGATTTTTTTTCATGTAGCTTCATTATAATTTTTTTCTTATGAAAATAATTTGCTTTCTGAATCATTTTAAAACAAGAATACGTTTTCTTCTTTTAAAATAGTTATATTTTCCCTCTCTGTTTATAAAAATAATAGGATAAAGATGCACGTTTTGTAATTATCTTCCCGATATTGAGATAAACTTTATAAAACGACCGATTTTATATAAACCAAAGAATAGTTATATACTCTTGAAAACAATATCATGAAAAGAAGAGAATGAACATGTTAAACTCATATTTTCTAAGCAATAAAGAAATGTTAAAGAGTTTATGACAAAGAGTTGGTAGAAAACACCCCATTTTTTTTTTGGCAATAGTTTCAGCAATTCAGAAGCAATATACTATCAGACTTTACTTTCATTAATTCTTTGACATGAATATTGGGAAAACCATTTACTCGTTTTCTCACTTATAAGAAGAAACTGAATAGAAAACACCCACATTGCATAGTTTACATTCTATTTTTTTTAACCTTGTATTGTTTCTCATTATATTTTTACAATGCAGGAGTGTTTTTCCATGGGTTAGGCGTATCTGTTTTATTCCAATTATGAATGCTATTTTCTGTGACTGTTTAATGCTTTGCCGGTTTCTATTTGCCACTCTTGAAATGTTTTATTATCTATTATTTTCCATCTTATTTTAAATCAATAGATGCATTTGCAATGAATTCTTTTTTAAATTATTATTGCCATTAGAAAAAGTATGGGCTAATCAATTCTTTTCAAAAATAACAAATCGTTTTCTCGATATAAATGACATTAAAAATTGGGTGATTTTAATTTTGAAAAGATTTTATTACTTCAAATATTTGAAGTAATAAAAAGTTATCCTGAATTTATTAATAATTTTATTTGCGTTTTTTTCTTTTCTAATATATATTCATTATTTTTATAATACTATAAAATGAAACTAACAACAAAAATAATTCGTTGGAATTTAAAGAACGGAAAATGCAACAATCACTCGCTTTTTGAATTTATTAATTAGCCCTTTATTAAAGTGTGTTTTTCAGAAAAACACCAGCCCAATTTATCTTTTGCGTAACAGAACAATACATTCGATAGAATAAAAAAAACTATCAAGTTCTTAGATGTTTATTTACGATGTATAAACAATTAAAATTTATAATTATAAAATCTATATATTATGGGAAATGTGGTCAATTAATTCTTATAGATATTATAACTAACAGAATGATATTAACTGCAATAACTATATGCAATATAATGGAAAATGTTGGCAGTCTTTTATTTTATTTACAATAACACACACATGTGAAATTGTATTTTTCATTATTTAATTATTTCTATTGATTCTCATTTTTAAAATAATATTTATAATTCAATAATAAAATGCATGTATATACATTTGCATGAAAGGAAAGAAATAATATTTGGCAGGTCTTAAGTCTTTATAATCTATATGTATATATTTTAAATTCCATTTTCGTGTTTATATTTTGAAAAATTTGTTATTCTTGAAGCCATAGTCAGTATCATCCATCATAAAATATTGCTAAATAGGCAAACATATACGAAGAAATCTCAAGTCAATTTTCATGTATTTTTCGAAAACATTTCATCTTTATATTTACATTCAGATTGGAAATAAATTAAAATATTACGAGATAGGTTATTAGAACGAGCGCAAATAAAATAATAAAAAACTAGTGATTTATAAGAATTAAATTTTACATAAAAGCAAAAATATTATTTGATTCAGCTTTAACTCGTTGAGTGATAATTTTCATAAAAGTTTGGAAAAATATCTTTTTGTATTCGATAGATAAATCATTATACTTATCATTTTTTAATAATAAAGTTTTAATTGTAATGGTCAATGGGACAAGGAGAACACAGATTTTTAATAATTTTTAATTGTAGTGATCGATGGGACAACATTAAATTACAAGAAAAAAATTATCGAAATTTAAAATTGTATAATTTTTATTAAGGGTTTATTATTTAAACATTAAGAGTTTAATGCGTATTTTTTATTTTATAATGGCAGATATTTACAATGTAATAATGGCTAAATCTTCAGTTGTTACTGCAGGGAAATTCCTTTTTGTAATATAATATAAAATCATACTCATGCAAGAATAGAAAAAACACAACCGAACAAAGTGTAAAATTAAGGATCTATTTTTACCTCATTTTTCAATATTTCGCTATTTACATAATTATTTAAAGTCCTAGAGGAAGAAAAAATCACATAAACTTTATAAATAAAGTTAAATTATATATACTTAAACGCCAAATTAATATTTTTATAAAGCACAAGTAATTAAATCCACATGAATATATAAGTTTCAAAATAAATTTTGTTCTTGAAGGGGAAAAAAAAGAATTTACATTTTTTTTTCAAATTTCAATTATTTTTATTCATTTGTGTTTTTATTCATATTCATTCATTTAAATAATCCATACCTTCAAATCTTTTTTTCCCCTGTATAATTAATTTTTGGTTTTATTAAATATTTTTGCTCCCCAGAGCTGACCTGGAAATTAGTACGAAAGAGCAATGCCCTTCCAGCAGTTCATAATAGCACATTATTCTTGTCATGAGCAAAATCAGCTATAATTAATGAACGAATAACTAAGGAAAAATGCAAATTATTGCGCTTGAAAGAAAAACGGTGACAGCTCCGGAGTTATTCTTTACGACGCACCTAATCAATTTCAATATTTTATACAACAGTTAAATTTACTTAATGGAGGAACTTAAGAAAAAAGAAAAAAAAAATCTTTTAATATTTAAGATAAGTAGCTTTTTTCAAGTGCTTAGTTTTTTTTACAACGATTCTTCTTTTATATTTTGTTTCATATTAGTTCACAGACTAAATTTGGCCATGTAAATCTTGTAAGATATGTTTACAATGGTATCCCCAGAAAAAAAATATTTTTATAGTTTGAACATGTATCAGAGAAAATTAAAAAGATGAAAACATTTTAATTAGTTGTTAAATTTATTTTATAAGATTTCTATTTTGGTTCAATGTTTACTTTTGTTGTTTCTAAACTTTCATAAGTACATTTTACAAGTAAAAAATTTATGTGTTTAAATTTATCATTTGCTTACTTTGTTTTAATATTTAATTAGTTTTCCTGTAAAAAAAATCAAAGTAATATTCTGCTATCTTTTTTTTTCAAACATTTCTGAGTAATAAAAACACATTATTTACAGTTAATATTTGTGAAATATCATTTTATAAAAGAAAGTAATTTTAATCTGTTTGCAAACGCATAATAGACAGCTATTTTTATAACATATTTTAAAAGACTCTGCCTGACTTTTATTTTTAAAAAATAAGTCTATGATTAGGAATTTTAATTGGAATTACAATATCATATTTTCTGCATTTTAAATTAAGCAATAAAGCCTCTGTTTTAAATTTGATTCATAAATGTTAGATAACCTAAAGTTATCTTAAAAAGTGTGCATAAATATAATTCTTAATAGTAAACACAATTAATTGTGATTTTATAGATAATAAATAAGTTTAGGTTCTGTAAGTTAAGAATTGAATTATTGATATAAACGAAAGTTTCTTAAATTGCAATCTGACGAGACAAACTGATGCTAAAATTCAAACTGGAAAACAGTTTGGTTTTATGTTTTTAATAAGCTAAGCTATAGTATATGTAACGGAAAACCATAGATATTAATTAAGGATAATGGTAAAATCATATTTCAAACTTTATAAACAACGTGTTATTTCAATGCCATTACAAGTTTGAAATTCTTTCAGAATTCTAAACAGAATATGCCTTTAATTTATTTTTCATTTTAATATAAACATACAAAAATAGTCCAGGGAATTTAAAAAGCGCTTATGGCAAACGTAATAGTTATAATATGGTTTTGATGGTTACAACTATTATCGAATATGTAAAGGAATTATAAATATAAGAATGATATGATAAAGAAAACTCCATTTTTCCATGTATATTTTTTATTCAAAAATCTCGCGAACTGAGAGTATTGAATGAAAATATCATGAAACTATTGGTTTTATAGTTTTTAATCTATACAAAAAGTTACAATTAACATGATTAAGAGTTTTTGCCTATAGCTTCCCTTGGAGTGTTTATTTGTCAAGATGCTCTCTGAATGCTTCATTCGGTTAATATGCATCCAATCTTCTTTGATATCGTTCTTCCATGACCTTTAAATTTTAGTGGCATTATTTTCTGAGCTCACAATTCATGGCATCAGTGTTTTCGGGGAGCTTTCTAAGGAGGCTAAGCAGAAAATAACACTAATGCTGCCAAATGTTTTAGGAGTCTAGAATTCCCCTGATGATTTCGATTCAGTTTATTGCTCTTGTATTTCAAGGAATCCCTTGATAATAACCTTTAACTATATTCATTATTTTAAAATTTTGATATTCCCTCTAAGAAGTGTTAGCATCTGATGAGCTGCTGATTCTGTCTACCGTTATTTTTTTAATGCGGTTCATAAAATGTTGTAATAAGTTATTTGAAATAGTTTGGCCAGGCTATCACAAATGGATTCCTTCAAAGACATTGCAATGCAGGAATTTCCTATTAACATGTGACTTATGTAATGCGTTTAGTTCACTATATTCAAGTCCTTACATTTTATAATGTGATTACTTTCTATTGAAATACTTGTCACCTTTTCTATATTTTTATTCTACTCGTACAAATAATAGAAATAATCAGTGGCAACCAAATTTGCAGAAACTCTCTACAAAACCTTCAAATATAAAAAAATCACTTTTGAGTTTTGTGGAATCACGTCTATAATATATTTAGGGTATTGCCATAAAAATATATTTATTTCTTTTAATTATGAATTTTCCAATATTTAGAACTTTAAGCAGTTTTATTTAAATGCAACGCTGTTTATCTGTTGTGAAACAATTTTTTTTGTTCGTTATTACGAAATAAATCATTCTCATTATATATAATGTTATTCTATAAATATATAAAAGATATTCCAAGTGTCTAATATAGATGTTTGGAAACAAGATAATATTTGCCATTTTTCCAATAAGCAAAAATAACTTAGATTAATAACGTGTTTACACTTGGCCAGTTATAAGACGTTGAGTAGGCAGCGCATGGGTAGAAAGGGACTGATTTTTGTATGCCGAAATTTATAAGATAGATTCATGCATTCCATGTTTGGCTATGAATTGTAGTTTTGGCATCTCAGAATTTTTCGTGCCCTATCATATTACAATGATGGGTATTAACTCAAAGAAACATACTAAAATAAAATAAAAAATTGGTCATCATAACTAAATTTGGAAAATTATAGAAGAAAAATGGCAAAATAAAACGAAAAAAGGACTAACTCTGCATTAGAAAGAACAAAGAATAAAAAAAATGTCGGAATAAATTTATGATAAATGATAGATTTTTCCCAAGCCAAAAAAATCGTTAAATTATATAGACGCATGCGGAGGAAGAAAAAAAATACAATATCATTTGTCCCTTCCTGACAATTACTTGCCATCGACTGAATAGAATTTTTCAGAATTTCTACGCATGCTTTGCCTGATTGCCGTCTTACAACTGGCCAAGTGTAAACTCGGCATAATGAACAATAACTTCAATTAATAATTCTTTGCATTAGGAGATTATCATCTGAATTTTTTCCCTCAAAAATGTAGAGAAGAATCATATTATTCTTTCTAATTCTATATTTCGTATTTCATTTAAAAATAGAAAAGTCAGAATCACATTTTTAGAAAATGCTATACAATTTTTGCTTAAAATAATTTAAATAAATGATAGAGCTAAGAAAAATTGGATAAAAATAGTAAAAAAGGTTTTTAAAAAAACAATTCACTAACTGAAAGCAAATGGACTACCAATTTGTTGCAGAAAACAATTCTATTTTCGCAGTAGTGTATTCTACATTTTAAATTCTTGCAATTGAAGTAGAAAGTTTCTTTTACTGCTCATTCAAAATGACAGAATGAAAAACACATCTATTTGTTTGTCTCCCTGAAATGCGTTTACCCGATTCACTGTCAGAAAACAGATTGCAGAAGGTAATTCTCTTTTTGCAGTAGTGTGTTCTACATTTTAAATTCTTGCAATCAAATTAAAAGGCCTCTTTAACTGTGCATTCAAAATGAGGAAATGAAAATGGCATCTATATCTTTTTATCCTAGAAATTGGTTTGCCTAATTCACTATCAGAAAACAGATTGGCTACCAATCTCTTTTTGCAATTGTATGTTTTAAATTCTTTCAACCAAACTAAAAAGTTTCTTTAACTGTGCATTCAAAATGATAAAATGAAAAACGCATTGATTTATTTGTTTCCTAGAAATTGATTTACCCAATTTATTATCCGGGAATAGATTGGCTACCAATTTGTTGCCGAAGGTAATTCTCTATTTGCAATAGGTAATTCTATATTTTAAATTCTTGCAATCAAACTAAAAGGTTTCTTTAACTGTGCATCCAAAATGAAAAACTCATACGTTTGTTTGTTTCCTAGAAATTCGTTTATCCAAGTTCGGGATTGAATAAATATCCTTTAGCGTGCTTTATTCAGAAGTTCTGTTGGAAGGAATGCCCCCAGGAGTAAGTGAAAAGAGAGGCCAACAATGGAAGGTTTAATAGAGCGCCTACGAATGGATTCTTCTGCAAGAGACACTTTGCAGTGTTTACAGACAAACTTATCACACAAAAAGCAGAAAGAAAAGTGTGCTCCGATATAGATTCTTTTGAGCAAGCCTTACTGGCCGTCTCCGTGGAATTGACAAAACTTGCGAAATGTACTTTTTTTTCTCTCTCTCTCTCAATCTCACATTACTTGTTTTTCTTTCACCGGTTTTCTTCTTTCTTCTCGTCAGTTCTTCCTTCTTTTGATTTCTTTTTTCCCCAGCAGAATTTTGACTTTCTTGTTCTGTGAATCCATGTAAAGAAGCGAATTGAATAGCTACATAATTGGATATCACGCTTTAACAGGAAAACCGACCCTCGTATTCATTACTTTTTTCCACTTCTCCCACAATCGCCAATTTACTCAGCTATTTGTGTAACGTCAAATCCATTAGTGAAAAAAATAAAAACACTCCTTTCTTCTCAGTGTTTTTTTACTCTTAAATGAATTAACAAATTACACTTCCAATGGAAAAAAAAACGGAGAAAAAGAAAAGAGAAAAGCAAGTTTTTTTATGCGAAAATTTAACGTGACTCGGACAATATATCAAAACAGAAAAGTAAAAGAAATGAAATGGATTGGTATTAAAAAAAACAACAACTAAGTGCTTTAAAATGATTCGCTTTCGATTGAAATGAAAACCATTTTAATGAGGTTTGCTTAAGATGTCATTATGTGTGTTTTTATAAAATAAACACAGTTAATTTGTTTACGTAATGATGATTTCTAAAACAGCATATTTACTCACTGAATTCTAATTAGCTTCAAATATTTATTTCTTGAAGTGGAAATTGGGATATTTTAGCAATATTAACAAAGGAATCCAATATAAATAATCAGCCAATATTTTTTATAACAAGCGTACTAATAGCCTAATTTTTTCAGCTGATAAAAAAGCTTATTTGAAAAGCTGGCAATTTGCTTTTTTCTGCAGAAATTGATTCAATCATTTTGTGTTTATTTTCTAGCTGGTGAATTTCTTCTTTTCCTAATCATTCTTATGAAATATTTTTAGTGGATAATTTCTTTTTATTGCCGAGTGTTTTTATTATATATATCAGCAACAGCTCTATATTTTTGGTATTCTTCAATATTTTTATGAATTGCTGACCACATTGTTTTATAAAGCAGTTTTGAAATAACATAGGCAGATTTTTTTTTGTCGTGTCTGTGTTTCCCCGGAAAGGTGGTGCAGTAGCTTCTGAGGGTAAAGACCTCTGAGCACCCAGAGGGTAGAAGTCTGACTTGTAGCTCAAATGAAGATGACACACACACATTCGCTTGCACAACCCCTTTTTACAGGGAGGCACATTCACACGCCTCACAGACAGAACACAGAGCAGCAACCATGCCCGAACCGGGACTCGAACCCGGGGCTCCCAGATCAAGGGACACGTTACCTTTGTGTCAGGACACTGGCTAAAAAAATAGGCAGATGATTATAAAATAAGGATTATTTTTGGCGATTAATTAATTTTTAATGAACCTTTATTATTTGGATCAATATTATGTAAGTTGTAGAAAGGTGTCTAGAGTCCTCGATTATACATGCATATTTCCAGACTTCAAAAAGGAAATTTGGAAATTGCTTACGCGTATAAGCTTGAATAATACTCTCATAAAGTATGATGTTTTTGAAAAAAAAAAGGTTTTATTAACATATTATGGATAAGAAAAGTGAAATTATTATTTTTAAATTTGACAGAAAGAAGGGAAATAGCTTCCATAAATGACTTAAAAATCAAAATTTCTCAAGTTATGTCTCTTTACATATTTGTTTGTTTGATACAGAAACAAGATGATTTATTATTAAGGCTGTAAAATTAAAGAACTATTTTTTAGAAACAAATGCAGCAAGAAAGAAAAAAATAGCTAAATGATTTTATTATGTCAGGGAAATTCCGACTACGAGATATTTATTCATCTGCAGGATATTGTGGGTAGTAATAGATTGAACTTCAAAAAATAGAAAGCAATGTTAAAAAGCTTCCCAGGACTTGGTTTAAAAATCCAATATAGGTTTTGTAATTTCTTATATTTCGTTTGCTATGGAAAATAGCCATCTATAAACCAAATCCACAAAATAAAATACTGGTATTAGTAAAATTTACGTATTAGCTTAGAAAGAAACGTGATAACTAATATAAAAGGGGTCTTTTATCTTTTAACTTGAAACAATTAAGAAATGTTGAGAAGACAAGTTCAATATGAGATTATGACATGAGCAAATATCTACATCTTTTCTGTGTTAGTCCAACGGAAAATTAGCATGTACCATTTCGTCAATAAATACGCGAAAATTTCGAAAAAACAGCTATCATAAAACTTTTTGTTTTTACTATATGTTTAAAGCGGAATATCAATGGGAACAATATAATCATTGGTTGCTTTGAGGGTTAACCATTGATCAATGTTTAAACATCCAAACTTCAATGAATACTTTTCTTGATCTTAATAGTAACTTGATCGATGGTTATTTTTCTGATCAAGAAAAGTAACCATTGAAGTTATCAATGGTTATTAATCAAGTCTTTCAATCTTTGGTTACTTTACTCACAACATTTCTCATAAAATGTAAAAGTGGAATTGGAATTTATTCCTCATTCTTCGTCCACTTATTTTCAAAGATATTGATTTTTCTATATTTTATGATAAAAATAAAAATTTTCTGGAGAGACTTATCCAAAATGTTTTTGCATATTTTCCATTAAAAGGTCTTATCTCTCTCTTCTTTTATGAAATTAGGGACAATTGGTAAAACCTGGATTGACATAGAAAGATATTGATCAGAGGTATTTAGGGAATGCGGATATTTGGCTTTAATCTGGAAGTTTCATAGAAGCTATCGTGCAACTAATATTTTTATTCATATTTTGAAGGCCGATCGAAATAAAAATTTGAGACAGAACTACAACTCTTGTCTTAACATCGCGTACCGTATATCATTGATTTAAGTCATGAATTTATGGATTATTAAATTTACATGCATGAGAAAAGCTGATAAACGGCCAACACTTTGACATATTTGGTGCGCCATTTGTACCAAATCTATTATAGAGTAAAAATAAGAACATTTTAGATACTAAACTGTGACTAAATTTTACCTACCCCAACATATGTACACTTTTTACAGTTATCAAATTTATTTGTATTCAAACAGCCATATAAACATATTTTCTCTGAATGGATTTCCAAATTTTATAAAAACCTATAAATTTAACTATGTCTTAAATTATACTAAATTTATATTTTTGCTGAATTCCCTCTATTCATTTCAACTCGTTTCTTACATCCCGTATTCAAAGACAGACATGATACCAGAAAGGTACTTTTGGAACTTCGACAGATTGAAGTATTTCGATTCGTCAGCATTCGAAAATTAAAATTTTTTGAAAAAATTGTTGCATTTTCTTTCCTCGTATACAAGTAATTATGAAATCAATTTTAATACCCTTTCTGAAATACTTAATTTTAAAAAAGGCATAACTATAATAGAGAGCAAATAAAATGTGTAATTTTTTTCCGCTCTCAGTAACATTGCTTGAAGTTTACGAATAAAAACTCAAAATCTCTTTCGATCCTTGCATGTCATTGAGGTATTATCTCTCTCCCTCCCGTCTCGTTGAGCTCTCAGTGGAAGACCCAAATAAGCTGGCAGCTGAGAAAAAGACAAAGTGCAAAAATATCCGATTTGAAGTTCAAGTGAAAACGGTTTTTCTCGTTCTTTTTGTAGCTAGTTCTCTAGTTTTGAATAAATTCCGACCTGTCAATCTGCTCGACGGAGCACGAGTAAGAATTTCAACGCAGCGGCCTGAATTATTCGACCGTGTTTTTCATCTTTATTTCTTTTATTTTACTTCTTATTTTGCAAACAGATTAGAAAAATGAATTCAAATGGTTTTGGAGAGTGGAGAGGGTTTTGATTTTTTGTTCGTTGGAGAAATAAAAGTACTTGAGGAAGAAGTGGAGTTTTATTTTATTTATATGAGTTTTGGAAACTGTTTTTTGTGGTATTTTTCTATTTGTCTCGGTAAGACACGTTGGTACGGAAAGGATTTGGGTAAGAATCGAGGATGTAGTGTGTTTTGAATTGAAACGATAATTTTTGAAAAGGGGAAGGTGGGGGGGATCATATGCGACAAGTTATTTTCCTGCGTATTAACTTTGGTGGACTCGCAGTATTTCAGCATCAATTTACATAGTTCTTATTAAAACTGGACAGCATTCATATGTTAAAACATTTCTAGATGATTCATGTAGCATTATATTCATTTTATAAATGAACTTCTTTATTTTCTATTACTCAAGCTCTGATTATTTAAATTTGATAGAATCTTTTACAAATATATTCTATAGATATTATGGAATGCTTAATGCAATATTCTGCATCACTGAATTTAATAATCGAAATTTGAATTTATTTACAAATAAATTCAAATTGAGAACAGTCACATCTGAAGATGTGGTAGTTTTAAAACGTGTCTGTCAGTCTTCTTTTTTAAGAAATGGCCTTCCATTCAAAGTTACTGAAGAGTTATTTCTTAACTGCATGTTAATTTTAAAATTACAAACCATATGTTCGAGCTTGTTGCATATTTTGAGTTAATCGAGTTCAGAAAGAATAAAAACAGTCATAATTCAGCTTCTTTTCTAATATGAGAATCTAATAAGGAGAATAACATCAAAATTCCGATTTCGAATATTTAATAGATACGTAGTATATTTCTCATATTAGAAAAAAATTTAAGCGCTGATTTATCGGTATCATCTTAAACTTTCGGGAATTCAATTATTATTCAAGATCTTAAGTTAAGCAAGATCTTATTGAAATATTTCTAATACAAAATAATGTGTAAATAAGTATAAATAATAAATTTATAAATATATTGTAGAAGAAAGGAAAAATTTATCTAACAATATTATGTATTGTATCCTTGTTATAAGAGGTAAAATGAAGAAATAATATTCGCTCGTCCATCTGTTACATTGCGGATAACCCAAGACATAAATGAGGAAATCGGAAGGAAAATGATTTTTTTCTCACTATTAATTATTTCTGTTAATATTTTAGTTGCATTAATTAATATTTTATATAGTTCTGAATAAGATATCGTTACAACAATCTGTAACTGAATTTACTTATAGCACACTTTGTGTTTTTTGCATTAACACTTTGCTTGTTTATAATTTAAGTTAAAACACTCGTAATATGATTGAATTTAAATGTTTTATTTATTTTCTCGATATATTTCAGATATATATCAAAAGGCATAACCATAGTGATGGGTAATGGTGACAGCCATGCTGTTTAAAATTGCTTCGCATCTGTGTTAGCTGGGTTAAATATTTAATCAGACACATTTTTCTTTTACGAAATTTTACGTATTTTCTCCTTACTTAATTATTTGCTCATTTTTTTATATCTTCAAAGTAATATAATTCGATTTCCTCAGTGAAGAACAGTTTATATCTGTTCACACACTTATTTTCCTGCATATAGTTGCAATAAATTATTAAAACAGTATTCAGGTTTCAATTTTAGAGGTAATCGCTTTTTTTGTGACAATATGTATTATTTTCGTTTCTTCGTGAATTAAATCGCGAAGAATAGAAATTTTGAAGGAGTTAATGGCAAATATATGTTATAAAAATTGTTTTCACATTAGATACTGGTATAAAGCACGGACTACAATTCTAAAAATTTCTGAAAGTGCTTCCCCCCTCCAAAAATTTGTTTAGCAACAACTAGCTCAGTATACAACAAAAACAAATAGCTCAGATAATGATGAAAAGACAAACTTGTCAAAATAATTTAAACAAGCGTAATTAGACAAATGAAATTGAAAATAAATACTGAAAGACAAAGAAGGCATGACAAACAGCCCAAAACTTATCTTGTTATTATTGAGCAAGATTTCCCAAAATAATTTTTTTACAACATCATAATCCGTTGACCCTATGGACATAATTTACTAGCACGTGTTGAAATGCGTTTTTCCTTACAAGTCTCAAAGGAATCGAAGTCTCCTTCTTGTCATAAAAAGTAGTGACCAATATTCGACAATTCGACAATTTTTTAGTAGACTATAGCTTCCGTTTAAGTGAATTTAATTCATGTTTCAGTATTTAGCCCATTTCTTTTTTTGAATGTCAGATGTATCAAATGCTATGGCTTGAAGGACTTGCAACTCATATTTCGTATGATGTTAGATTATTTATAATAAATTCTGACAAGTTGTTAGAGCGAAAACTTCAAAATATTAAAAATATATCCCGAGATCCAAAAATATCAAAGCTTTCTCGCCAAATGCAATTTTAACGCATGGATAACTACGTAAATTTTTTTGCAGGATTCCTAAATCTAACCATATTTTCCTTTCCATTACAGGGAATATTCAAGTTGATTACATTTTGCCATCGAATATTTCATGCAAAGAGAAGTTGTAAATTTCAGATACTCTTGAATCAAAAAGACTGTTCTAGCTGGGGTTTTTTTTTCACTATTTTTGCCAACTTCTCTAAATATTAATTTCAACAGCAACTCATACTTAATCACTTAAAAAGGATAGTTTAATATTTAATATAACATCTTGAAAAATTACATATAGTAATATTTAATTCATTGAAATCAATTCAAAAGATTTGAAAAAAGACTCGCGTGAGAGGAAAAAAATGTCGGGATATATCGCATTACTGTATTTTTAACTAACATTTGAGAATTCATTAATGAACATTTTCCTAGTTTATCTCGAAGCAGAGTATAAATATGAGCAAGTTCGCTTTTATATACTTCCAATACTATTTATTTTATTATATTTGAACACTATTTATCTCCACGCAACAGATGATGATAACACTTACCTCAAATGATAACTATTTGATACAAATTAGTTTTCCCCATCAAAGGATGTGACACTTCAATTTTATCAAAATTTTCCATATTTTCAGCATTGTTTTAGTTAGTATGCCCAAACTAACCCTTGTGGTATGAAACCAAACAAAATTTCAACGTTAGAACTTTTATATGCTAGATCAAGGGAGATTATAACTACCATAAGGAACTGTTCATCAATTTAGTGTTGTTGCTAAGTTCAAAAAGTACTGTTAAGAATATGGAAAAAAGAAAATTTAATTTATAAATGATGTCTTTGCTGGCAAATCGAATTTCATCTTGATGTATCTTTCACCTTTCATATCGCTCTCAAAAGAGGTCAAATCAAATAATAAATTAATTAATCAAAATAAATCAATCAAAATAATTTGATAAATAAATAAATAGAATTAATAAAGGAATTAAATCAAATTAATAACGAATTCAAATTAAATAATATTCCCTAGTTCATTCCAACGAAATCAATTAATTATTTGAGTTAATTGAAATTTGAAAATATCCGACTAGTCAACTTATTCACATTTTTCAAATAATCTACATGTACCATTTGACAGATATGAATAAATATTTAATGAATTGAATGTAAAATTTTAAATTCATTCTTCATTCCAGATTTAATGTAAATTACTTTAACGCTTACAGTGACTTAACTTGACGAATATGATTTATTGTTTAGTAAATAGTTTTTAATGTGATGGTGTTTTACTATATAGAATGTCCATTCTTCTATAAGAGAGGAATATGTTTTATTGATTACATAATGGGCGTTACATCAGAATTATTTAAAAAATAGAGAATTTAGGGGTACAAGTGTATTATTTTTTTAAAAGAAATTAAAATATGTGCTGATATGATAGATTTGAAGAAAGGAAAAAGTTACTAAAGATAAAGTTATTACACCATAAAACTATGAATTTTGAATAAAATAAAATGAAAATACTGTACAGAGAAAAAATATAAGTAAAAAATAAAATAAAGATAAAAAATTTGAAAAATGAATGCAATTTAAGAAGGAAAACCCACGAATGTTCAGAAATTAGCATGTGTCGCAAAGATAACTGAAAATTTCAAGGTATAAATTGATTGGCACTCATGTGCATAAACCAGTAGTCTATTTCTTCCTTTATTAATTCTTTTTTGCTTCATTTAATTTCAAAGAAATAAATTCTCTTTTTAACGTTTCAAGTTGTAATTTAGGAAGAAGAGTTATACCATAATTGAGGTTTCACTTGCGAGATTTAAATGTGAAGCCGTGTACAAGGTGGCCAGAAATAAAACACCCCTACTCTGACCTCCGTGGATATCGAACTACTCAGTGTAAAGGCTCAAAATTTTGTACACATACTATTCAAAATATGGGGAAACGGATTTCACGAAAAAAAAATTAGTTCCTGAAATCACCGATAGGTGGCGCTGCACAACTGGAACTATGATCAAAAGACACAAATAATAATAAAAATTAAAATGTTTATGCGGAATGGAATGCTTCCATGCTTCCTTTTTAATTTTTCTGCCCCTTATGGAAAATAAAAATAGTAAAGAAGCTAGAACTCCCGTTGTAACTGCAATTTCATACTGTAACCAGAAAAATTTGCATAAAGCATGGTTAGAAGCCATGTTCTGGGTATAAAAGAAGTTAAAAGGTGGGGAATGTCATTCTTATTAGTGATGGCTGTCACGCTGCCAGAACGCGCTTTGCTTGTGAAGTTGTTTTACGAGAATAAAGGAAATGCTCCAGCAGCACTTCGAGAGTTTCGCCGACTTAAGGATTTGCGTAAGGGACCATTGCTTCCACAAGCTCTCAGGAGAATGATCGCTCGATTCGAGGAAACTGGACATCTTGGAGTTCAGCCTGGTCGAGGACGCAAACCGGTTCGTTCAGATGTCGTTGAAGATGTTGCCACCGGTATTGTTGAACAGTCAATGGATAATGTTTTAGGCTGCAGTAGTGCACGTGCAGTGTCACGACACTTGGGTGTTCCCTATAGCACAGTGTGGAACGTACTCAGAAAAATGGTGCATTGTTTCCCGTACAAAATCCGCCCTAATCAACAATTGCTGGCCACAGACAGGGAGATGCGACTGACCTTTGCATTGACATTTCTTGCTAGAGTTGAAGTGGATGCATCGTGGCCGTGGCAGATTCTGTGGAGCGATGAGGCCCATTTCCACCTCAGTGGAACAGTGAACACCCATAACTGTCGCATATGGGACACGACAAACCCCCGTACCTTCCAAGAGATTCCACTCCACTCACCGAAAGTTACAGTCTGGTGTGGATTCACAGCCACATTCATCCTTGGACCGTTCTTTTTCGAAGAGGTTACTTCCAATGGCCTTGAGACATGTACCGTGACGGCCAACAGGTACAAAAGGATGCTCGAAACATTTGTTGTACCCCATTTGCAGCAGCGCCAATGCCTTGACACCATTACTTTTATGCAAGATGGAGCACCTCCACACTTTGGACTCCCTGTGCAACAGTTTCTTCGCCAACATTTCACCACTGACAGAATAATCAGTCGCGCGTTTCCGACAACTTGGCCATCTCGTTCACCGGATCTTAATCCGTGTGATTTTTGGCTTTGGGGACACTTAAAAAACCTTGTTTATCGAGAACGTCTGATAACCTTGGCAGATTTGAAAGAGAGTATCAGTCTGCATGTGAGAAGCATCTCAGATGACCAGTTACGATCCGCAGTTGAACAAGCTGTCCACAGACTTCACATTTTACATCTTCAGGAAGGGAACCATATTGAGCAGCATTCCCTGCATCGATAACGTCCTTGTTTCATGTATGCTTGGTACTTTCAAATAAAATGTGTTTAAAACGTGTTTTTGTGTCTTTTCAGCATACGTCCAGTGGTACAGCGCCACCTATCGGTGATTTCTGGAACTAAATTTTTTTTTCGTGAAATCCGTTTCCCCATTTTTTGAATAGTATGTCCACAAATTTTCAAGCCTTTACACTGAGTAGTTCGATATCCAGGGAGGTCAGAGTAGGGGTGTTTTATTTCTGGCCACCCGGTATATATTTAGGACAAAGACCGTGATTTGTAATTTCTTTAGAATTGAATCTTTTGTCCATACATCCGGAGATTTTAATTTAATTAAAGTATTTCATATGGACAGCTTAATATTTCTTGCAGAACTCAAAGTCCTTTGCAATTCCTTTTTTATTTAATTTTTTATTTACTTTTGAAAGAACTTTCTGAAATTTTACAATAAAAAACGATATTAGACAGGGATAGTGGCATTTCATGCAATTGTATATGATGTCTCATTACCTTATCTGACATAGTTTTTAAACACTTGTAGGCAGATGGAACTATCCAGCAACTCATGAATTCCTCCTACTACATTATTTTTTGGTTTGAAATTATGAAATTATTTAAATTTTAAAGTACTGAGAATGTTGATAAATTTATGGCAGTATTCATTTTTTGTTGACATTTTATTGCTCATTTTGATGGAATGAGTTCTGCATGAAAACCGAATAGAGATATGTAAGAGGATAAAGGTACTCTCCTGATTTATTTGGCTCGAAGACACATAAAACTCGACTACATCATCTCATCACTTAGTTTGGAGTCATCTATAGTAATGACCAAATCGGATTTCCGAATTTATCTGCCCACATCACAGTTCTAATACTCACTGGATGATTTCAGGTTTGTGTGTATATTTCCATTTATATGAAATTAGAGTCTATTCCTAATAAGGGATTAATGTATATACTATGTTTCGCTTTAACATTGTTGATTCTCTTTCACAAATAATACAATTGAATTTATTCCACAAATGATTGAAATCCCAAAATAGATGTAGATTTAAAAGCTACTGTTTCTATTAAAAACCTTTTTTTATATTTGTAATTTTCTGAACTTCTTGATATAACTATATACTATAGATACATATTGAGAAAATTATATATTTTCTTATGGAGATATACTTTAAATTATGAAGATAATTACATTTTATATCACTTTATTCGTCAATAGAGGTTCTTCTGAAACAATCAGAATATCTAATGTATCTATAAATCATATTTTATAATATTATTAACAGACAAATATTTTAAACCAAGCAGTTCAACTATTTTTCGACTAAATCTGATCGAGTTATTGGGCTTTGGTTATTACTGTTTCAAATAATGCCTCTCTATTTCAACAACTATCTCAAGACAGATTATCATCTAAGCGAACACCGCTTCAGCGATATTGCTATCTATTTGTCAAAAATAATGAGACTATGATCTTTGTAGCTCGGTCTGTTTTGACTACACAAGAATGAAGTTTTTATTTAAAATGTTAATGGGACCGAAAATATATTCCTAAACGATAATTAAGACTGATAACCTACCTAAAAATTAGATTGTATAACTGTTTGTAAATAGCATATTGATAAATTTTTAATAAATGAAACACCATACAATATAATGTTTTGAGTTGTAATATCTGGCAATGAATTGGCTGACGAGACAGCGGAATCGGCTACCAGTCTTTTAAATGATTACGGTCCATTTCACGACATTAAAAAATATATATAAAACATTGTGAATTTGTAATTACAATCAGAATGGGACAATAAAGGGGCGAAAAAACTTCATTCTATCACATAATCAATCGAATTTTGGTGCAGTTTACTTAGCAGAAAATTAGATACAGTTATTGCCGCTTAAGAATTGGTCATACTAGACTTACTCATAAAAATTTGTTTTTGGGAGAGTCAGCCCTCGGTGCATAATATGCCATTGTCTTTTGACATTTCGGCACTTTCTTATAGAGTGCCCACGTTTTAATTCTCAACGAATTCAATGTTTTCATTCTACTAACTTTATTTTAAAATAATTCCCTCATAAAATCCCTCATCTTTATACTATTTTTAAAAAAATGTTGGTTTCTCCTATTTTATATGAGTATTGTCCATTCTCTCTTAATTCTTCAGACTCATACCACATTTTGTTTAAAAATATATAGAAAACAATATTTATAACATTGAACACAAACTTTAATTAACTTTTTAAAATCTAACCATACGCTTTATTATGAACCCTATGATTGACTCTGCAAAATCAGTAATAGTTTAGGCGCCAGTAAATTCCTTCCAACTCAAACGTAGTTAAAATATCTCTATAACTGAAAGGGCTATTTATCACATTTAAGGAGGAAACATTATATTTTTTGCATTAATTTTAGAATGATTTTTGAAACGAGATATTATAACTGATATGCTAAGAAAACATGTCATGCATAAAAATATACATATAAATATAAATTCTTACCTTGTTTATAAATCCTATGCATCTTAATTGCGTTTGTGAACAAAGGAACCATAAATTACATCCTCAAAACTGGAAATTGGAGGATAAAAGTCATGCAATTCTATTCATAATAATACCAGCAATTAATTTCCGATGTTTACACTTAAGGATTCTTTCTCGCTACGGAAGTAACATTATTTCATTTCCTAAGATTTCATAAGTGTTCTTATGGTAGATATTTTTGGTTCAGTTACTCTCACAAGGTACATTTCCTGCTTAGGACACTGAAAAGGTTTGGGTTTCTCATCAAGTAGTATTCTTGTGCGTAAAATTTCACTTTATACAAGCATCTAGATTCAAGTTTGTCTTCAAATATTGTAATATTTAACTGAGAAAAGAATGTTTATAAATTATTCTTGACTTCCTAGTAAGATGCTATACTAAATTAATATCTCAAATAAGAGAAAGTTGAAACTGAGTATCGAACATTCGAAATGAATTGAATGTAAATTAAATTAAGATTTATTAATTTTTTTATTTATTTCGGAGACATCAAAGCATGTTTTGAGCTATTTGTTTGGATAAGAATTAGCTATAGATTAAAATTAAATATTCAAATTAGATTCTTTGACAGTAAATTAGAATGATATCTGTAATATAACTGTGATCAGACTTTTTAAAATGATATATAATAATAACAGCAAACAGATTTATCATCTGATAAATAAAAATTCTATAGCATTCGTTGATACACTAATTTTGTTCGATTAGAAGCATTTATCCTTCTCATTTCATCGTTTGCATGCTTTATCTAAATAATCTTTTTTCTTTATACGCTGAAATTTCAAAATTCTGACACAAGGAAATGCAATTACCACTTTGGTCTGAGATAATTGATGGGATAGTATGAACATCACAATCAGAAAAATTTTGAAGCGTTCGGAAATGCAAACATATCAAATAAATGATCTCATTTTAAAGATTTAATTCGTGTTGAATATAATATATTTATTTTTGTTTAAATCATCGAATTCCATAATGTCATCGGGTGTTTTTATTTTGTGGCACTTATGAAAATTAGTATTATCTTTGAAACCTATATTGCAAACTAAATTTGAAGGTGATAATCGGCGTTGAATGTCATTGTGCTTGTTATAATAAACTGGAAATTTTATTTTGTTATTCTGTTAGGCAGTACATGAATAAGAATAAATAGGTAAATATAAATAATAAATAAAATAATTAAAAGAATAAATAGATAAAAACAGATAAAGAAAGTAACAATAAATAAATAAAAATAGAAAAAAGAAAGAAAGAATAAGTAAATAAAAATAGAGAAATATATAAATAAGTAAATAAAAATTTTAAAAAAGGGAGAAAAAAGAATAAATAAATAAAAATGAATTCATAATTGAATAAATAAAAATATATAAATGAATAAATCAATGAATTTCTCTTCAACTATAAATGATAATACCCTCCAAAATTGACGCATTATCTATAAGGAAAATGTATTGAATCTGTCTATTTTTCAATTATTTTTGTGAATTGTTAAACAGATATCAGGCAAGATTGGAATATTTCTATTTTAATGATCATCTTTCACAAAAGTAACTGGAAAATTAATGCAGAAGCCTTTAAAAATGACCAGGAATAAAGTGAAAGCTTCTTAACTCAAAACAAGAGCATTGCAAAATACTTGGATAAACAGTCTGACACAATGATAGCTAAGAGATCTAAAATATACAAGACAAAACTATTTACAGCTATTCATACTATATTGTAAGGATGTTTTTCAACTTTTACGAAAGCATCAACAACTTATTTTTAGCAGTGTTTTTCTCTTGCGTAAAGAATACTGAAAACACCATCATCTCCAAGTGTTGTTGATTGAACAGAAGTTTTATACTAACACCCAATTCGATTCGATTAAAAATAGCTTGATAGCCATTTTGTACGCTTTTACGTCCTCCTCCGCAGTAGTCATTGAGTAGTAGAATTGGATAAACACGATGGACGCATATTTGACTTGTTATGGTTATACTTGCATTGCACGTATTTTCCCAATTTAAAAAAATGTCTGGGTACAGTCATTTTTTTAGGAAGTTATTTTGAGTGATGATGGAATTTCTTGACATAATAACCATTGTTCTTGCCTGTTAATTAATGTCAGACTCTATATAATTGATGCATTATTTTCTTTTTTCAATTTAAGGCTACATATACATCCTTGCAAATCATGTGCCAAAGATCACTCAAAAAGAGTGGAAGAGCTTTGTATGCTTACGTCTATATCATGGTCACAAATTGTTTATAAATAAATACGGCGATATTATAAAAAATAATCCGGTAAATTAGCTGAAATAATGTACCTCATAAATGATACTTGTTCTTCTATAAAATTGTATCACAACATTGATTTAATTTACAATATTGATGCTGGAGTTCATCTATAACTGCAAATAAACACAGGGAAATTAAAATAGATGCTATTACATTTTGTAATGGGTTAATCTAGGAAATATACTTTTGAGTGAAAATACAGACATAATATGTGCGAAGAATCAATAAAATTGACCAAAAGGAAAAATCTTAGCACAGTTTGGAATTCTAAATTTTTACGACTTTCTGCCGACTTGAATAATTGGAGCAATCTCCTTTTTTACTGCAAATCCTTCAATTTATGTAGCAGAAGTAGAATATCATTTCAAACTTTCTAAACATTTAAACATGGAAAAAACCTTCAACTGCCATTCTTGAAAGAAAAAAATTACATATTCAAAAAAGTCAAATAAAAAAAATTACTTCTAAATCCTTAAACATCGGCATATATATATATTTTTTTTGAGCAAATCGACTTTCGGACGGAATTCTCTCATTAATGTTTACTCTCACACGTTTAAGAAAGAAAGTACTTACTTTTTATGTCTTGTCTCTTGAAGCCTCTAAAAGTTCTCACATCAAAAGAAATGTTACCTCTTCTCTTTTTCTAGCGAAGTTAAGATTTCCCAGGCACGTTCGTAAGACGCAGTTAGGGTCTACTTAAATCAGGCAGATAGAACAACAGACATTTAACAAAATGTAGCAGAAGAGTGAGAAAATAATCATTTAATGACAAGAAAAATCTTTTACATCACTTTCTAAATTCTTTTATTATAAAATTCTATCAGCGTTTTTTTTGGCATTGGATTGGATTTGGATTTGGGCAGCGTTTTTGAAAAAAATACGCACTTCAAAGGAAAATTAATTCTTAAAAACTGGCCGGACGTCAAATTAATTTTTTTGGAATCGTGGGAAATCTAAAGAATCTTATAAAAATTATTTAAAAAATATCATTTAAGCTATTTTTGTTACTTTCCTTTATTTAACAATATTTCTTAATTATATTGGCATGTCACATCTAATTTCCCATTTACTCTCTAGTTTGCAATAATTTTTTTTTTCAAATAATGTTTTATTATGTGTTCCTCAAGACAGTTTAATTTTTATTTTATTATTAACGTTAATGCCAACATAATTTAATATTCCATAATTAGATTCAGGATTTAATTTTTAATAACTATATATAATTTTTATCCAACACAATAATTATCATGTGATGGTGCTTTACAAAAAAAATTATTTTATTTTAATACTTATGGAATTGTAAAATTCCGTAATATATTAATGATGATGTATTATAGAATATATTAAAGTTTTAAAAGTCGCATATAATTATTTGGTCTTTAAGAAATTGAAAAATGCTCTATGTTACTCTAAAAAAAAATCTGGAGATCGAAGAAACGTGTGTAATACTGAAAACAATATGCTATCGAAGAAAAAAACTAAAATTTATATCATGACAATAAAGAAAAGCATTGATTAAAAATTAAAATTCATTATAATGGAGATAAAATTTCAAATCATATAGTCTTTTTTCAAAACTTCTCTCTTTCAAATTGTTTCCCACTAGATTTTCGGAACAATAAAATCTTTACTTTTTAATAAATTAACAAGAGTTTGGCGAATCTGGTATTAGGATCATGGTTACTTATTACTTTTTGATTTCTAGTATCCTTTCATGGAAAAGGTCAGTAAAAATATACTTTAGTCCTTGGAAATTTCACCATTGTTGAAAATGATTGTTTGGCGAATGGAGAATAAAAAACCAAACCTCATCCATAAGAAAATAAATATTTTATTAATTACTTACTGTTGCCAACGCCAAAAGTAAATGTACTTGAATTCCAAGAGCTCCTGTTGCCAACGCCACAAGAGTGTTTAATAAATTACTGCTCAGTAGCATATACATTTCAACATTAGAATGTATCTGGTTTAAAAAAAGTTTTTTTTAAAACCGGAATCGCAATCAAGAAAAGGAAAATCTTCCCCTATTCATGATTTGGGAGATCACATCTTGGAACCTTTCAGAATATACTGGCGTTTGTTGTTTTAAGCCTCCCACTTTTTCGAAGTCTGGTAATCTCATAAGGGATTATGCGAAAAGCAGAAATGGGAAAAATCTACCGTACGGCAATTAGAGGAGAAATAAATTAGATTCTTACAGAATGTAAGTTCAGAATGTTATTCTTCCATAGCGATTAAACTATTACTCTGTAAAGGGAACATTTTGCCAGAACATTTGTATCTCATGTTAAGAAGTAATAAAGAATTTTAATGAGAAAATATGAAAATATATAAAGCATAATTCTTGAACAGTATATATAATATTAATAAACTTTTTTAAGTAGATGCATGGCCGCAGTGAAGACATTTTATAAAATGTTAAACTTTGATTTATTCCTTCACAAAAGGCATATTATTTACAAGAAGCAATGATGAACCTGATGTCTCTTTACATCTCGAAATAAGAATAATAGAGACCGAAATATTACTTTCAATGATTTTTACAATATTTTTATAGGCATGTGACATGTGTCGATTTTGGATGGGTAAATTTAGGTATCTTTAAAAGAATGTTCGAAGCATTAAGGATTTTTATCTCTTCCCTCAGAGTGTGAGGGAATGCAGAAGTAAGCATTTTTATAGAGTGGTGATAGGAAGTGATTAAATAAAAAGTGGAATTTAAACACGAAATAAACGAACATTATAAAATGAAATTAACATAAATTAATATAAAAAATTAGTAATTAATTAAGATTGAAATTACATCAAAAGACATATCACCCACACACATTGCCCCTTTTGTCTTTCAGGTTGGTTTAATCTTTTTCTTATGGTAGAAAAAATGATCGACTATTCTGCATGGAACAAAAATTAATCCTGTTACTTAAAAAATGATAAAAATGTAGTTGCTGAAAAAAGTTACATAAGATATGATTAAAATCTAGATAGAAAATTAAACCTTCATGGTGATAAACATTCGGATCTCTACGTTTAACGAAATTATCACAGGAAAGCACGTTTACTCTTAAAAGTCTCACGTCCGGACAATGGGATTGCTTTATTGCTTTACTGTTTTGCTATATTTCATTGTGGTAAGAGGTACTATTAAATTTCACCATCCTGAAGATACAAATAAGACATGTAGTGTTTATCGTGTCATCTGCATTTGCGAGAGAACGTTTCTTGTAATTCTAAATAGAAGAAATCGGTGTGCTTTATAGATTGAAAATCGGGATGGAGTAGATTTTGGAATAGAAGCTGATGAGCTTTTCATGATTCCTTTCTTAAAATCAACATAAAATATTGTGAAAATATATTTTTCATATGAATCAAGCATTTACGTATTAAATATGTAAGTTTTTTATTCTTCACTATATAATTATAAAAACGTAAAACTATAAAAATATAACCTATTGCGTTTGCATTGCAAAATCTTTTTATATATCATATTCATCAAGTTATCATTATGATAAATACAGTCAACGCATCAGAACATATATTACCAATGTTGGTGAGTTTAAAAAAATAAAAGAGATCCGTATAAAAGAAACTGTAAAAATAGTTTCTAAAAGAATTGTTGCTCTGTAGGATTTAATTCACTAAAACATTTGATGCTTAGTTGCTCTTTCAGGAATTGAAGGAGGAACAATAAATTAATTTTCATTTAAGCAAAAATTAAAGACAAATGCCTGTAGAATTCCGTTGCTGGAGAAAAAAAATTCTTAACCTCGAAAAGAAAAGAAAAGTTAATCGAAATAAGTTTTATAAAACAAATACATGATGATAAATATTTTATTCTAAACAATGCTTTGGTAAAGCTAAAATAAATTTTGGATTCATTATTTAAGTTTAATTGTCATTTTTGATCAAATGACATACATTAATTTCATGCTTCTAATTAAAAAATCCCCGAGTATTATTTTTATGCATAGATGTTAAATGTTATTGTCCTAAATAATTTTGTTCCCTTGTAAATCATGTCCTTTAATGTCATTAAATGTATCTTTAACTAAATTGGCATGATTTATTGATTTTAATAGTCTATCCTGACAGAGTTAGACTTTTGGCGCCCTTTCGGTCACAGTATATAATTAAAATTCGATCTAGAATAAATGAAATTCCAATATATATAATTTATATCTCTTTTTACACATTTTGAATCAAACTTCAACATGATTGGTAAAATTTTTTTAATGAAATAATATGTGATGAATAGAGCTTATGATTAAGTAATACATATAGTTCATATTTTTGCTGGAAAACATTTTTGTATGGCCTATAAAAAGGTGTCACAACTCTTATAATTGCTTTTAATGATACAAAACGTTTTGATTCTGCAATAATTTTTCGTATTATAAAATAGAAAAAAATAATACAGGAATACACAAAGGATGGGAAATAATAATAATATTAATTATGGTGAATGAAAAATACTGGTGAGTCTCTCGGCACGTATCATGCACAAACACATACACCATGCTGAAATAATCTGTGAGCAGTTGGCAAGTGACTTTGAGAGTAGGAATACTCAGTATTTTTTTACAGGTGGTCTCATAATGGGATTCAATTAGCTTCTTTCAGAATAAAAGCAATTGTGTTAGTGTATACTTCAGTTATATTATTATTTGAACAGCGGATAGATACTTTGAAATCAATTTCAAACTATTTTAATTTTTTAATGTGGTTAAAGAGTGATGGAAAGTTCTTGTGGTGTTATCTACAATAATATATTTGCTAAAATATATTTGTTCCAGTGCTTAATCTTCAATTAACGAATTTTAAGGCAAAAAAATAATATTTTAATGAATTTGCCACGTGTCCTCTATTTCCGGTGAAGGGGGAAATGAAATAATACATATTTTATCAGCTGCCAAGAGCAAAATATAAAATCACAACTGCAGAACTGGTTTCATCTGTTCTTCATTCTACACATGTGGTGTTAATTTTCTTTTAATTAACTTTTCAAGATTTTTTAATCGTTTTTTACATCATCATCATTTTTTTATTAAACGTAGTTTTTTTAATACGATATTCAAAAAAAGGAAATATGTTATTCGCTTATCTAATAACTCATTTATAAGTACGATTTTTGAAGAGAAGTTTTTAAGAGAAGTTATTGCATTCAAATGATAAAAGATTTTTATAATTACTACATGAAGAAGAATTGTAATAATCCTTTTATTCTGATATAATTCATCTCGAATCAATGGAGTGAAAGCTGTAATTAAAAAAGATACATTAAAATTAAAGCAAAATTTGAACTTTCCACCTTTGGTGCAATAAAAAACTAGTAAACCTATTTAAAAACTTTTATCAGCTAATAGTTAAGGATTAATATTAAAACGTTACATGATAGAACAACATGTTACTACAAGAATTTAAAAACACAGTTTCCCTCCCCCTTTAAATATATTTTTGTTGAATCATAAAAAACACATGGTTCACTTATGCATGGAATGATACATAAGGCAAATGACTTCCAAGGCTTTGCTGGCATATTAATCAAAAAGTATCCATGATCATTTTGCATAAATGTGGCTGAATTTCGTTGGAGAAGAGTTGAATGTCCACCTTCAAACCACGCGTGCTAGTGGGTTTCTTCATTTATACCGTTGACTTCAAATGACCTCATAAAAATCCAACAGTCTTAAATCACACAATCTAGAATGGGTTACGAGTTTAAGTTTATTAAAAATGTGTTTCCACTATTGAACAATATTTCAAGAATAATGAGTCTGGAAGCTACAGTTCCAGAAGTTGAGAATTGGTGCCCTAAATTATGTCATTTATCACCATTAAGCAAATTTCGTGGTAAGGTCTTAGCTTCGGAGCCCGAAGGTTTTAGGTTCGAGACCCGATTCCACACAAAAACCGTCTTGTAAGCGGGTATGATGCACGCTAAATATCCAGGGCAAACGTCCTACCGTTGATGTGGAAAGGGCGGGGAGGGTGTCGTCCTCACGATTCAAATTTACGAGATCCGTATCAAAATCGCAGAAGTGTTGCTTTGAAACTGTGCATTAATATAATTAAACCTAAGCACCATTAGATTTCTTTTTATTATGTTATTTGAAGTCGCCATCAAGCACCCAAAGAAGCGTGAATTGAAGAATGGAATTCAATATATAGACGAAATTCAGTCAAATTTATGCCAAATGATCATAGAAAAAGTTTGACTAAAGAGTACTTATATACCGGAAAAGCTGTGGGGAGCATTTGCCTTATGTATTATTCCATACATAACCGTATCCTGTGTACTTTACGTTTGAATAAAAGTATGGCGATTAAATAAACTGCTTTTATTTTATTCAAGATTGTGTTAACATGTTGTTTAATTGTATAAAGCTCCATTTTGATAACTCCTAAACTATCAGCTGTCGAATAATCCTTTAATATTGTTGCCAGCATATCTACATTAATAATAGGACATTGAAATCGTGTGTTATTTTTGGGACACCCTTTCTTTGTAAAGAAACAAATATAAATATTTTTTTATAAAATTAATTTTAGAAAACTTAGAGGTAATCTATAATCGAAAGTTTCTAAAGTAGCTGATTTTGCTCATTTAGAAAGTTGTAGCGATGTTTGATCAATTTTCCCTCTTAATACAAAAAAATCACCTAATTTAATTTCTTTACATTGAGTTAATGTTTTTAAATAAACCTATCCTGGTTCGAAAGATATTATATGATTGTGGTTATTTACTTTGTGAACAAATTAATTATTTCGATACGTGATAAGTTTACTTTGGCGGTATTTGCATTTACTTTAAAAGTAAATAATTAATTCCTGTCCAAATTAAGTTTCTACAGTCTAAGTAAATATTTGATTGTTAAGTAAACAAATGTATGAAAAAATTGTAGAAAGTACATTGATTAATCGATTTTAAAACAAACATTTTATAAATGCAAATGAATAGTGGAATTAAAGCACTTCAAGCATGATTAATGCTAAGCCGCAAGTTAGGAGATAATTAATCTTAAGGGATATCAATTATAAACAGATCTTCCCAAGAAGATGTTTTTGAAAAAAAAAATATTAATTTAAGGGAAATTTTACTCTTGCCCTCATTTAATTTTCATTTCTAAAATTGATAATGTCCCTCTGTTTTCATTTACACTTTTTTTTCTTAAATACTAATAAATTTTTAATGAAAGTTTGAAACTGTAAAAATCTTATGATTAAAACTAAATTTCTTTTTGAATAGCCATTTCTAAAAAAAACAGTTTAAAACTTTTTTGAAAGTTCAAGAGCCCTAAATAGGTTGGTGTGTTGAAGAAAACATAATATTTATGAAATATGATGAAATATCTTATTAAATTTGTCTGTGAAGATATTTAATATTTTTGCATTAGGGAAAGGAATTCGATGCATAATTATTCCTTTTAATAGAAGGACTTGCATACTGCTCCAAAAAATTCTCCGAAACATTAATCTAAATCTTTTTATCATTCAGTAGGAAATTTTGGCAATCAAACTTGAAAACAAATCAAAAAGATGTACCGTCTGGAATGATGACTGAGAGGCGTCGATTCAGTAAAAAAAAGATTAATGCCGAAATGTATTACATAAACTGTATTGAGAATATACTATTATATCATATTATAAAATTAAAATTTTTTAATGAATATTTTACTCCGTATCCATTTATTTTTGATTTATTTATTAATGATTCTTTGAAAATTCGATTGTAAATAATTTTAAGGCTAATAATATTTATTTGTTTTAATTGAATTTAAATCATGAGACTCAAAAAATTATATAATTGCTATTATTTGTTTTAAAATTTAACGCAGAAATACAGACATAGAATAATTTAAATTGTTGCTCAATGTAATATAATTCCGCCTTATCATTTGAATTTCAGAATTATAAAAGCATTTGGAATAATTTAAAAAACTAATCTTTCTTAGTTTAGAAAATTTCAAGCCTTTTATTTATTGACATTTTTACGTTTAAAGATAATTACAAATAATTAATGAAATGATAAAATCCTGATTTGATCATGACAAAAATTGTCCTACGATACCTTAATTCAAATCCTGCAATATCTTGCTACAGCTGTTTAGAAGATAGAATCTGAGCTTTAAATCGCTTACGGCGTAGTAAAGTATTTTAGTAACAGAAGCGGCTTTGGTCCTTCCTTTGATTTTAAAGAACTTTAATGGAATAAAAAATTCTAAGGTATGGTCACATTTCATGATTATTTTTGTTCTTTCAATTCCTCCTTAACTGTTTGTTCAAATTTTTTTAGTCTACATTTTAAGCCGATTTAGAATCGATATTCAATGGTTGATTTTAGGACAATATTTTTTAAATGTAAAAGAGAACAATTCGAATATGGTATTGCCAAGTTCTTTAAAAAATTCCCGTTGTTTAATGTCAAAAATGAGATTCAATTACAGTAATTATAAACGCCAAAAATGATAATGTTTTTCCTTTAATTTTAATTTTATGGGAGAATGCATAGTCT
The DNA here is from genome assembly GCA_026543055.1 of Argiope trifasciata. NCBI lineage: Eukaryota > Metazoa > Arthropoda > Arachnida > Araneae > Araneidae > Argiope > Argiope trifasciata. The sequence goes on from JAPMOQ010048382.1 coordinate 3,117,167, forward strand.
TTAAATGTAGGATTGTTATTATTATGAGAAGCGAATTCCATTTTCAATCTTCTGAAAAAAAATGGAATGTAGACCAACATTTGGTCTACATTTTAATTATAATCAGATTTAGAGCTGACATTGAATGATAGTTTGATTTAAGATTCCATAAATAATTTTTTAAGGAAAAAGAAGTGAAGAATATAAATATGGCTTTGTCAGTTTTTTCTTTTAAAAAATTTCATTGTAGAACGCCAGAAATGCGATGCAATATTCTATAATTATAAATAACAAAAAATAACAAGCTGTAAATTTATTTTTAGCCTGTTCTGTAAATAGTACTCATTTAAATTCTTTATATTTAGAAGAAGCCAATATTACTTTAAATTAACTGAAATAAAATTTGGATTGAGTGAATAGTTCCATTTTGCAAACTTAAAGGGCACTATCAAAATTTAATAAACTATTCCATTCAATCTACAGCTAATAAAAAGACTTCCTCAATACAGTCTTCCATTTCCACATCACTTGCTTATCAATAGCAACCTGTAATCGAATGCAAACAAGATGTTCTCTGATTTTTTTTTTAACTTTTTCAAGCTCTTTGCACAAAAGATTCCATGTAGTTTTCGAGAGCTTTAAAAGCATTGGATATTCCTATTTGATTCGCTGTTCTAAAGATTATTTTCAAATTTGTAAATTCTACAAATAGAATAAATTAAAAAAATATATATTTTAGAAATGCAATTGCTTTTTGAGCTTTAAATGGCGGTATCCTTGCATTTTTAACATCTTTTAATTGCACTTGCTTGAAATTGAATTGTCTTATTTTTTATTGCATTTTTATCAAAAGTCTTTCATATTGGATTATTTGGAAGCAAGTATTTTTTAAAAATTATTTATAATTCTCATGGAACTTCGATATTATTCTTAATCTTCAAGAAATAAAACTAATGGCTATATTTATTCATTATTATAAGTAAATCCCTAAATTAAAAATTTAATTTTCTATACAAAGAATTCCCACTTTGCAAAAATAACGTTTGAATAGTATATGAGTAGTTGATATTTATCGAGAAAAAGTAACAGTAAAATATAATGAAAAAATATTTTCTATTAAAGAGATTTATTTTTATACACCAATACTAAAGATAATTTCTATAACAAAGATTAATAGTTATAATTATAATTTAATCTTTGTATTAATATTTATAATTATAATATTAATCTATGATATTAATCTTCTATAACAAAGATTAATATTTATTAAAATATTAATTTTTATTAAAATTCATTCCTGAAATTATAAAAATCAATCATGAGTTCAAAATTTTAAAACTGCATAAATTATCAAGTAATATTATATAATGTGTATAAATATTAAGTAAAGCTTTTTTTAAATGAAGAAATTTTAATTAGTTCTATCAAAATTAAATTGCAAAAAAAGAATAAGAATGAAAAACATATATAAAATTTTAAGCTTTAGAAACTTTATATATATATTTGTATATAATATGTATTTATTCCATTTTTAAAAATTTGAAGTGTAATAATATGTATTTTCATTACCTTTAATTTTAACAATATGAACAAACTTATTATTAAATTACATAATTTCATATAACTTGAGTTAATATTTGCTTTAAAGGATCTTTGGACAATGAAATAAATCTGTTAAACGAGAAAAATAATTCAGCATAAGCCTATTATTTTTTCTCTATCTTATTAAGAGGATCTTAATATTTCAACTATTCTGGAATATGCCCTCATTAGAGAAATGAATAATTAAAATTATGGAAATTTAAATTTCTATATTTGATAATAAAATGTATACCTATTAATACGCCTTGAACGATCTGAAAATGTAAAGGTTTTGAAAATATTAATTACAATATTAATGCAAATTAACTAAGTATTAATACAATTACGCATTCTTTTAATAAATTATGTTTAAATATAAATTTTCTCAAATTTAGACAAATCCAATCTTAGCCATTTAACCATTAAGATACGTTATTTGAAATATTAGACGTTTAGTTTACTTCTTAACCTATAGATGTCGGTAGTTGTCCACTGAATTGAGGCATTTGAGAGTATGTGGTATTACCGCACAGTCTTCACTTTTTACCGCTATTTTCTCACAGAAATGGATGCTAGAAAACGTTCAGAAATTGACAGAAAGTATATTCCTGATGACTTTCCAGATTCTAAAAGTGATTATAGTTTTGATAGTAATAGTGATATAGAATTTTTGGACATCTCCTCAAACTGAAATAACTCTGATCATGATGCAATAAACTTAGCGTTAGCCAGGGGTGGGTAAAATAAATATGAGCAATATTGTTCACCCTCCTCTTTACATTTTAAAATTTTTAATTTTTTATACTACTCAAGAAGTAGAAATTAATTAAATTCAACTGAAATTTATTTTTAAAAGGAATTCTGATGATAGCCTCTGAAATTGATTTTTCAGTCACCTTCGTTTCTCATGATAAAAAAATCTATATAAAAATATTTTTTCGAAAGAAAAAGACGTATTTTTCAATTCCCCAATACATGTAGTCTTAAAATATGCAAACAATACGTAATTTTGAAGAGATTTTGGTCCAATAATTGAGCAGTCAGGGGGTTGATATTGCAGAACAATAATACCGAAAAAAAGATACACACATATCGATATTCAAGAAAGTACATATCTTTTATGCAATAGGTGATACATTATGTAAGTAAACTTGTTAATTGAAAGAAACATAAATGCTTTCTCATGAAAGAATGAAGCAGTTTTAATTTTTTTGTATGTGGGGGATATTTCTTTGACTCTTAACAAAATGGTTAGAACATTTTATTTTTATAATAATTACCTGACACATTTTCATAAAAGAATATTTGCTTTTAATTAGCAAAGTGCCATACATTTTTAAAGATATTTTTACAATTTTTTGAACATACTTAAACTGTAGGAACAAAGCACATCCATTTAAAAAGCAAGTAAAACTCCAAACCGAATATAACTTTAGTTCCTTACTAAGGATATGATAAAACAGTTGCAAGTTTCTTAATACCGTAAGGTGGATAAAACAAGAAAAAATATAATAAATCTCCAAAGAAGTGTTTATGTAAACATTTTCATGTTTACCTAATGAATGCATACAGCAATGAAGCCTTACATGTGAGAAGCAGCCCTATAAATCACACAAGCAAAAATTTTCACTGTGCTAGAATTATTTGAGATTGGACCTATTCAGATTTCATCTTGAAAGGCTATTCATCATTAGTTTCAAAATATACTCCTTATATATATCTTCATATTTTACTGTTATATTTTACTCAGATCGAGAGCTAGAATAAGAAGGTATCACATTGCATACAGGATATATTCATCATCTTTTCAAATTTATAAATGCCTTCCTTCGAGATCTTTCTGTCTCTTAGAAGTCACGCCTGTTAGAAGTTGCATTTACAATCTTGGATGACATATTTAATGAGCTTCCGAATAGAGATGTCATATCTTTACATTTATTACGAGACTGTCTACATTAAATTTTTCCAACCATTTCATGTTTGTGCTTCTGAAATGATCCGGGTTAAACACTTTATCATTATTTACAAGAACTTATATTCTGACTAATGTTATTTCATGATTTACTTCCTAAACCATCAGATATTTTTCTTAAAAATTAAAATCTTTAATCTAATTTTTAGAGTCTGTCTAAAGGATTATTGAAAAAATATTGATTTTCCCATATTTTATTTAGTTCGTGTTTTACTATATTCTTACAGAAAAGGTCAAATGTTTCCGAATCTTTATCCTGTGATTACACAAATTAAATACATGATGTGAGTTTTTTTCAATTTTTTTCCTCATGTATATAGTAGTACTTTTCCCATATTTCCCATTCCACATACAATTGTCACGGAAACTTAAAGGTTAGACGATTATCATGTCACCTATATTGATGTTTTGTCAATATATATTTTGATACTGTTTGTATTTTAAGGTGAAATTTGGATTCTTGTCAACAAATACATTTATCATGAAGAATTATTTCTAAAATTCAATGCATAAATTAAATGTTTGAAAATTATTATATTTGATTTTATTTGTTACATAAATATCAACATATTGAATGCAATAAATGAAGAAATTTATGCTGAGTTTCAATGAGTTGCACAATTCATATGCCCTTATTCCAAATACGAACAAAGAGATTTCACTTTAGTTGCTGCATTCCTAAAAATATTTTCTTCACTATAGTTCATGTTTTTAAATGGATAATTTCACCTTTTAATATAATTGTAAATAATTTTGAGATAAGTCTTATATTCATATTTGCACTTAAATGAAAATAAATTACAAAATACAACTTTTAAAACTTCTAAATATTTTTCAAACTTCTTTTTTTCCTTTTTAAAGGTTAGATAATTTTATATTGTATAAATAACATAGCAAATGCACGTTGGATTAGGGTTAAGGTGGCAAAACAAAGTAAAAGTGTATATATATTTATACTGTAATATGCATGAATTAATATTTTGAGGAATGTAGGTCAAGCGCACGCAAAATTTCATAAAAGTTTTATTAACATGTTTCAACATATATCCGCCTTCTATAAACGAATAACAGAAAGAATATTTTGTGTTTTTATGATCACATTTGCAATCAGCATTAATATTTCAGAATTCTTCGAGTGATGATGCTGATGAAGTTTATGTTTCCTAGTAAATTTTCCTCAGTTTATAGTAAAATGAAAAATAAATTTACACTTAAGTACCATATAACACAGTATGCTTCATAATAGTGCCCGAAATTGCGGGATATTTTTTGTACGACTTTCATTCACATTACAAAATATTACAAATATTGTTTAATAATACAAAATATTCTACAGTAGGTGTATTACTAAGACAATGAACAGCGTTTCATTGATGTTAGTTTTAGAGGCCTTGAAGCAGTAAAATCTTTTATGGTAGATCTATCTCCAGACACGGGTTTTTAATTTCAACTCGACTTCAAACTCTCGAAATAGTAATAATAAGCATATGTTATTCAATTTGTTACCATAAATGATAGATGGCTGTGTACCTGTTACAGGGTCATCTTCATAGTATGATGTCTAAATCTTTTTTTAAACATGATTTTATGTAAAAGAAACTTATATTTGTTGTCTGCTCTCTGAAAGTTCAATTTTAACACTTTTGATTCTGTAAACAAATATTTCAAATTTTTTTATTCCTTTATCAGGTAATTTTACATTTAGTTAGTTAATGCTTATGCTTTCTTCAGTAAAAGATTTGTAGTCATTATTATTGGCAAATAAATTAAGGATCTCACACAGAATGTGGTTTCTAATTGCGAGAAACTTTTTATTTCGTATACTATAAGCAGACATCTGAAAATATAAATAATTTCAAAGTTTGATTACAAGCATATCGTTCCAAGTGAACTATCTGAATAACTCGTAACAAACAATTATGCTGAATTAAATATTTATAATTTGGATTTTTTACTGTATATTAGAATAACATGTTCCTCATATTAAATACTTTCATATATATTTTTAAACATTTCTATGTTGGGTAAAATCAATTTAATCAGAAATGATTTATTTTCAATGAGCTTGAGAGCAAATAACTATAACGGCAGTGTGAAATAATTATTAAGTTATTGACTATGATTTTGTTTGAAAATGGGATTCAGTTTAGGTATAAAAGATCCATATTCTCCATCAATTTTTTAATGATCATCGTCAGTTCTAAAATGGCCATTCTCAGTTTTAGTTGTAAGGAAGAAAACTTGCGGTCAATTCATTGTCCTATGCTATGTTCTGTTGTTTTGCCATTTTATATAAACTATTTTTATAGTTGTAGTTTTTTAATTAGTTTAATTTTAATTTGTCAATTAATCTACCTATGACAAATGAAGTATAATTTTTGAAAAGGAACTCTTGATAATTAAGACACCTCTGTTTCCGAGTTACTTCCAACTACTGCTTCTATGTTAATTAGAGCTACAATCACTGGCATCCTTTTCAAGATTCATGGGGTATTTTAAGAACCTATTTAATCTCAAAATTAAAATCAAAATTATTTCTGGGATGATGATGTTTCATCGACAGACATCCAAATGCTATATATTACCTAGCATTTAAAACTTACTGTTCAAGCTACTCTGCACCATATGTTTCATAATGAAAATAATATTAAATTAAACTTAATAAGTTTTTTCGAATATTCCTTATAATGACATGGAATAGCTTATAAATACTTTCCGAATGCTGATGATCCACTGAGGAATGCTCAATTTTCCAATTGAAATAAAAGATTTATTTTTATTTTTATTCTTTCTTCCGTACTACGTTAAACAGAAACTAACGAGTCATATTGTTTTACTGCAGAGCAATTTATAAAATGCTTGTCATGTATAACATGAAATAGTCCACGAACGTTGTATTTTAAATAACTTTTAAGAAAAAAAAATAAAAATAAAGAAAGGATTTTTTGGAACTCCTCAAACGTGTCTACTTTTGTTGAACTTATACCCACTTCATAAGGAATATCAGTTTTATTTATGGGAATATAAAAAATAACTCAGCATTAACTTCAGAAAATTCATTTTTTAAAGAAATGGCATATTATTTTCTATATTATGTGTTAAAGATAAGCTTGAAATACTTAACTTGTTTTCTTCTTGCATCTTGCATCTTGTTTTCCTCGACAGTGAAAAGAAGCAATTTTTTAAGAGGATTTCTTGTTCCCAAAAGATCTGGAAGAATAGAACAAAATACGTCAGCATGATTAATTCGTCCACCTTCGCAACTGTCTGGAGGTCACACCTATAAATGATTGTTTCAGAAGTTAATAGGAATGTGATGCAATTCATCTCCTTAAGTATGAGTCTTCAGAATCTGAGTATTAATCCTCTCAGATTAGGTAAGTTGAAACAGATCCTGTCTATTTTAAATATCCGGCCTTATCGACCTTTGACCAAAGCCAGAAAAGTTTAGAAGACAGGATTACAAGAAATTTAAAGGGAATTGACCGCAAAAATATTTAGCACATGCCAAAATCATTTAACTAGTTCCCTTTAGTTCGTTAAATATAGTTTGTAATTCGTGTTGAAAGAGATGTCGTATCTATTTTTATTACTGGCCTAGTTTATCAAGAAATTCAAATAAGTTGCAAGAAAGTTTTAAATATATTATACTACTATAGTCCATTTCCAGACTATTTTATTAATATTTCTTCCTTGTTGAGGAATAAAGCAATTCAGCAAATAACGGCTCTTCATTCCAGAAATTAGAAGTGCTGTAAAAATATTTATCAATAGTTAAAATTTAAAAAAATATTACTCTGAAAATTATTAATTATGAATTACTATTAATCATGGAATTAATAATTATCAATCATCAGCATTTCCTTTGCATTATTTAAATAACTTCCAAAATTATTTAAACTGTTCATTTTTTGTGATTCTTCACATAATCAGCAATCCATGACAGTTGTTTACGTAAGATAAACATAGGAAGTAAAATATTGCATTTTTTCATCGTACAGTCGTACAAACACTACTTTATTGATATTTCTTTCTTTTTCGGGGGTAAAACAATTCAACAAGTGACGGCTCGTCACTTCAGTACTAATTTAAATTATAAAATATTACTATGAAGTGTATTAATTAATAATTATGCTTAATTATTATTAATTACTATTAATTATGGAAGTTTTACTATCAAATGATGTTTTTCTTATTTTACAGTCGTATAACGAACTATGTTTAGAATAAATTGAAATGGGAAATTTTAGAAGTACAGGTTTTTTTTCTTTGGGTGACTTTTCAAAACTGTCAAGCTCTGCATGTAGTGATTTATGTAGTTTATATTCAATTTTTCATCAGTAGGAGAAGCCATAATACAACTTATTAAAAATAATCAAACATTCATCACTTTTTGAGAAAATAATATTCATCCTTCCTAATAAATTGTATCGTCAGTTGTATCTTAGAAAATTTGCATTTACGTTCTCTTTTGAAGAGGGACTTTCAATAAAAGAAAAAGAATGTTCAATGAGTCAAATAATTTCCTGTGGGAGTCAAGAAGCAATGCCGAAATTCATAAACTCCTAATGAGAGAAAAAAGGTAAAAAAAATCAAAGTAAAACATAAGGTGAACTTTGAATAAGAAATGGAATAAGTGAGAGAAAAAAAGAATGAGTTTTCTTCCCTGACGGGTTTGTCGGAATTGCAGCTCTAACGTCTTTAAATTCGAACAGTAAAAAGTTCGTTTCTGTCTTCAAAATAGTTAATAAATTGTGAATGCAAAGGGCAGTCATGGACCAGCAAATGATCAATTACAACTTGTATTTCTCTTAAAAGATTCGGTACCTCAAAAAAAAGAAAGAAAGAAATATAAATATATTTCATAAAGAAATCTTAATTTAAAGAAAAAATAATGTTTATTTATTTCCAGTTTTTACTTCAGTTTATGTTGATCATCGGATTCTTAAAATAAGCACATAGTATGAAATCGACCGGTTGAAGAATTAGTAAATTTGATGAAAACAAAACTAAAAAAGAGACTTAAAAAAACTCAAGGGTTACTATAGCTCTGCGTAAGGGAGGAATAAGTTGTCACTGAATATAGCATTATGAACTTCTTTTGCCTTTAAAAATACATTGCAAAAAATTACAAGGGAAAAATTTTAAAGATTTTAAAATTTATAGAATCTATGCACAACTCAACTTGAATAATTTTCAATCTACAGTGACATTTATTTCGCAGTTAGTTTTTCATTTACAACTTGTCCTTCAATTTTCTTATTCATTATTTTATAACCAAATGAATATGAAATATATTTTATCGTCCGTTTTTATCTTTCGAATCAAAGAGAATTTTATAATATCAGGATTTTCCCCATTTCCGTTTATTTTTTTAAAAGATAAAACCATGTAATGCGAACCAAGTTTCACTGCTGTATGCTGACAGTATTTTCTAGTACAGTGCATAGTCTTTTAATTAATCTATTAGACGACTATATGCAAATATATGGTTACTTACTAGATATAATATTCAAGTGATGGTAAATTAGGCGACTCTAATAGAATAAAGTTTGCTTGTATTTGTTGTAATGGGCATTCAGTCATCAATAGTTATAATAAACTTTCCCTTTTTTGAATAAAAATAATAGCATACCAGAAATATCATTATAACAAAGGTCTTTTTAATATCAAAATTAATATCTTTGTTTTCAGAGTAATTGCCTTTCAAATGCAAAAATTTAGAAAAAGCTTTGATTCAATAATATGATGGCTATTAAATATGGAACAGCACTTATGAATAACACTTATCACATTCCATGAAATTTTGATTTAAATTTGATAAATTTAAGCAATAAATATATATGTTTTCTGCTCTTTGACAATGATTGGCATGGAAGGAAATATGTTGTGATAAACATTTCCACTCAATATTATATAATCAGCAAATCATTGAATAAAAGCTTTTCTTCAGTTTTTTGCATTTGATGGGAAATCACACTGAAGAAATAAAATTCATATTAAATTTGACATGAAACAAATACCTGGAATCAATATCAGAAATATCATTGCATTTCTTGCAATAAATCTCTTTAAATATTTAAGTAAAACATATTTCATACTTCCAATTCTATCACTTTTAATAAATACAATTGCATACCAATTTTGTAAATCATTCAGTGACATTACATTTCCATGAAAAAAACTTTCCCCAAAATATATGTCATGCAAATAATCAACTTAGTTAACTAGCAAAGTCAAACTGGACCAAATCAAAGTTCATTAATGAAATATTAAATAATCATAATTCAGTGACATAGAATTCCAAAATTTCCAGATTAATCTCTAAGAATACTTGTTTAGAAATGCATGGAAAATTATTCCTTCCATTTAAAGTTTACAATTGTCTTTATTGTAAAATGTCTTCCTATTAGATATATTTGTAATTTTGAATTATTTCGCTTTCTATTACGCTGAAAGAAAATACAAATGCATTCTTAGTATATTTCATAAGTTTCTGATTGAATAAATAGTGAAAAAGCATTATAGTTTAGATAATGAATGGGATTGCATTGTAATATGTGAAAAATGTGTCAACTAATATTGCACTTTTAGGAAAAGAAGCACACAAACAACAAAATATTCGAACCATAACCAATATATATTTTTTTATTTAAGTTAGTAATGCCCTTCGTCTTTTGTAAATTTAAAATAATCCTTGTAAATTTTTAGACATTGCAGAAATAATTTTTTAGATAAAACAATTAAACAATAAATTTCTTAACAAAAGAAAAACATATATCCTTTCAAATGAAATCGACTTGTTTTAAAGAAAAGTATTTTAGGAAAGTGCCATTTTAAGACAGAGAAGTAATGAATAAGAAGGAAGCTTCAAAAGCAATGCTGGCAAAATTCACCGTTTCAGTGTTGCAGAAAATAGAGACAGAAATGGGAGGATTAGTTGAATATATGTTGTGTCTATAAGAAAAAAGATACTAAGCGTTTTCACAGCTGTTATCCTGGATTGCGTTTCACAAACGTGTTAAGAGATAAAATAGGAAGAAATGGGAAATGATTCAGATAGGAATTTACTCAGAAAATTGGAAATAGACTAGGGCAAAGACTGAAACCCATCAACTATGTGTTAGTCCGATGCATTAATACGTTCCTTTAAAAGAAACATCTGAATTTAAATATATACATTTTTGAGCATTAAACCATATAAAAAAGTAAATGATGCCTCATAAAGTCGTAAAAATTTCAAAATTTTATAGTCAAAATTCACGTATCAGTTCAATTTTCCTGAATATACAAAGGAAAGCAATTTTTTTTTGTTCCATGTCTAAGAGTATCAATTCTGAAAGAAAAAAAAAACATTCACACATTATTCTGAGACGTTTTGTGCAAACCAAAGAAATAAAGCAGAAAATGAAATGGGAATATGACGCTTTGCATAGGTTTTAAAGTAAAATGTATTCAGATTGCCACCAACAACACGTATTAGGCAAGAGAGAAGCGTCACCATGCATATTACAGATGATTGCAGCATAATGACATTGCCGTCATCAGCCATCCAATGAATGGCATCTTTCTGTTCTACCAAAGAGGCTGGGGCAGCCCTGTTTGTTGTGGATATTAAATATCTTCGCTATTAATTTTAAGCCAGAGTTATGTCTGATGGACCACTTAAACTTACAAACTTGACTTATTATTCAAAGTCTGGTGAAAATATCTAAAATGACTGTCAATTTTATGTGCAAATTAAGAGAAACTGTATCCAAAATGAATTTGTCTACACATAAGACTGAAATAATTTTCCATCCGGCAAAATAATCTTCAAAAATAAAGGCCAGCCCAGAAATAATAGACTCGATGAGCCAATACCAAAATCTCCCAAGAAGAAAATGCAAATGCTATTTTTAGATATTCGACGACCACATAGGATCATTATACACATCATTGCCATCATGCAATGATAAGAGGGCTTCATGATGTTCAGCGATCATTGTGAATCGCATTCATGACCAATGCATTTGTAACAAGTGTAATTATTTTTCTGTATCTGCTAATAATTTTTGATACAGTGCCTTAATTTGCATGAGAGTTAACCCAATATTTTGGTCGAATATATCAAATGGATAATTCTGACATTTGGATTATTTTCTCATGTCACAAGTGTTGTTATTCTTCATTGATGTTTCAGATGCATATTCTTCCATGACAGTCTTTACCATATAAGCGTGAACTGGTTAAAGAATAGTATGTCACTTTATTGACGGTCATCTGAATTCCCTGCTTCTTCAAGACATAATACTTAATACAGTATTACCATTCAATGATAAGTCCTTTTACCACGGGAAATTTCCGCAATACAGTTGTTATTGAGTCAACATTCTAGTAAAAACGTTTTTGTACTAACACTGGATCTGGCACCAATAGCATGTTACCTGATGAATTTTATCAGTTCCAGTCATATTTCTATCACCAGACGGATTTACATAAAGTCTTTTAATATGACTTATGAACAATCTCTTTTAATTTCTTTTAGAATCATCTTTATACATGTAAAAAGATCCAATACAGTTCAGATCATATTTGTACAAATTGAAAATTTTTCAAACAATATATCTTTTAGTATGAATCTTTGAAGTTAGTAAGAGTTTATGATGCATCTTATACATAACTCTAATGATTCAAAGATGTTTTCCATTTAGAAAAAAAAAATATGTACTGAATTTTCTTAGAAGTCTAATGACTGAATACTTATATGCTCTAAATTTTACAGAAGGCTTTCCTCGATGCTAATATTGCCTCATGAATAATGAAAACCTCATTGTTTAATACTGTTTAATATTTCAATCACCAATTTATTCAACATTCTTAAAACATGTTCTATTTTTTAATATTTAATTTTAATGTATATATTCAACCTATAGCCCAGTTTTCACTACTAGCTATAACTAAAATCATGGAAGGTAATTTCGGAATTTTAAGTAATTATTAAAAATTGAACACCCACACGACAAAACAACATGCTTTCAATGTTGAGCAATATTATAAAAATAATGAAAGTTGGCCTCAACAGTTCACAATTTTTGTACAAAATATGGACGCTGCAGTATGCTATTCATCTTGAGAAATAAATCAATTACTGAATGAGCCATTTCCGGATCATGCAATTTCCAATTCCCCCGATACGGTTATCAGAACTAATCTCCCAGAGCATAAGAGTTGATCAGTTTTACTTTTTTATTAATCTTAGGAAAGTTCGAGTTTATGCATAAGCTTACGACTAACCAGGCCTTGAAGGAGGGTAATCGTAGGCTCGAAGAAGAAAGTGAGTGTTGTATTAACAAAATTTTGTCACACTTACTGATAAGGGATTGAATTTCAGTACAGAATGTGATTAGTTCCTCTAATGTGAGGAGGTAAGCTCATTTACACAAAGCAATGAGCCGCTTTTAAAATAGAGAAAGATTTTCCAAAGTTGAAGGAATTATTTGGAGAATAATTCAGATTTTCTAAAATTTCATGCTTTGTAGGCCTGTATATTAAAATTAAGTAATTCTTAGATAAATAATAGCGTTCTCAGTTAAGTGAAATTATTATTAGAATTGGAACGAAGCAATTTTTCTTACATTGGGTGTTGCAAGAAAAGCCCAGACAAATAGTTTTTAACATAACTTTAACATAAAAAATAAATTTTAACATAAAAAATAACTTTTAGTATAAAAAATAAAAATAAATATAACAAATAATAACAAGACTTTAACTAATAAATAAATGTGACTGTTTTTGAAGTAGTTGCTTTGAGCAGTACTGCAGATGTTGAAACGGTTATTTAATTTTCAGAAATGGGCCGCAAGTATTCTGCCTTTAATCTATTCAATTCTTACTGAAGCCATAAAAGACATTAGAGAGTTCAAACTTTTGTGCAGTTAAGAGCAAACCCATGACTCCAAAATAGCCCATATACTGCAATAAGGGGGTTGAGATTCTGCAGGTATTGTACCCACTTTCAGCACATAACGTCCAAAAAATACACCTTGCAACACTCTTCTGTCTTTTTAGACTTAAGGGTTATTGTTACATTGAGGGTTATGTAACAATAACCCTCATCATTGAGATGATGAGGGTTATTGTTACATTGCCGAAGTGCAATTTTATCTAACAACTTTCATAAAACAATCGCAACAATTTTCAAACTTTCAATACAACAAATCATAACTTTCATAATGGCATGTTTGCGATTAAAAAAAAAAATCCTCTTCCACAAAAATCAGAGGTGTTTTCAGGCTTTCATTATTTCCGCCCAGAGAATGACCAACTTCGGATTTTTGTGGTGTTCAATAATTGCTGAAATGCTTGGAGCATCTAGAGACTGTAGTTCTGGAAATTTTGGGTTTTTGGATAGCCAAGAACTTCTCCCTGCTGAAAAAAAATCACTCTACTGATTGGATCTTATAGTTCTAGGAGTTTTTGAGCGGTAAAGAGTTTCTCATTTGTGAAAAAGAATCTCTCTCAGCTCTGACTTGTGGCCCTTCTCACAAGTTTTCAGCATGTTTGGAGTTGCACGAATTTTTTTTTCGACTTAAGTTCATAAAATATAACATATAAAGCATAATATATAGATAACATATAACGTAACATATAAAGTATAATATATATATAACATATAAAGCTTAAGTTCAAGCTCTGTTTTCACCATTAGTCACAAAAAATCGGTGCCTTATTTCTAGATCACAAGCTACCTTTCGGAGGGAAACCCTCGAATTTCATTGAACTAAAGTTTTGATGGCTCGACAACCATTAAAAGTATTCAACGTACGTTTTCGTTCCCTTCCTGGAAGCCGATTATTATTGTTAAACTCTTTGAAGGGATGGATTGCATCAGGCATCGTCTGCCGAGGCATGTTAAGCAAAGGAGTGATTTTCCACTGTCATTTTTCTTGTTCTAAAATAGGTCTTTTGTAAAAAAAACCCCTCTAAAATGCAATATGTGAACTAAAAGGTGCATTATAAAATATTTTATAACTGAAGTGGTATCTTATAACTGAAAAAAGGTGCATAAAATAAAAAAGAAATGATTCAACATCAATTTTATGATGTAATAACTTGGTACAATTTTTACCTCACCCTACATAATATAACTGTCAAAGGAATTCAATTTATTTGAAGTCAATAAATTCAAATATTTATATAAAGAGATTTTAATACAACAAACTGCCATCCATGTTTAAAAAAAAAGAAAGAAAACGTCCACTTGTTTTGACAAAACTTTATATATTTTGCATATTTTTTTTATTTTACACTACTGGTACGATAAAAAAAGAAATCATGACGCTAAAATAAGCAATCATATTGAGTTGAAATAGTTTCCTTAAATTTTTAATTTCCATCAATTATTATATTAAATAATTGCTACATTTTTGTTAATGCTTTTTGTGCCGGATATGTGTCCCCAAAATTTTTGTTTCATCTCGAAATACTTTTCATCAAATAAAAGAAATCTATTCAGATAAAACAAGTATATGAGTAGCATGTAGCAACAAATATCTTGCTTTCATTTATTGATTTAAAAATTTTAATGTGCTATGCATTGCTTATAGATTAACCCGTTTTAAAACATGACAATTAGCTTTTTTAAAGATTATAATTAACAGAAAGATATCTACTAAATACGGCTCTCTTTATATTATAATAGAGATGAAATTTGAAAAGGATTAAAGCAATATATAACCAGTAACATTATTTCCAAAATTTCACTTCACCATCACTATTGAAAATAAGGAATAGGATCTGATGATCAGCAAATCCCTGAATGTAATGGAAATTTAACGAAACTGAAGATCAAATCTATCACCTAGAGCAAAGTGTATGCAAAACATTTATCGCTACATCCCTACTTATATTGAAAAAATCATCAGTATATCTATAGCTATACTTATAATAAAGCTCAATGTGTGTGTGTGTCTGTGTGTGTGTGTGTGTGTTGGCGCTCTACTGGCCAGACCGTTGGACCTACAGCTACCAAATTTGGTACATGTATACCTTGGAGGTCAGGAATGTGCACCTCGGAGCCCTTTTTCGAATTTTTAATTAGAATTTGAATTAATTAAAATTTAGGCGAAATTTCGACGTTTTTCAGCTATAACTTCCAAAAATATGATTGCACAAACATAATTTTTATATCAATTTAAAGATAACAAAATTAGCTTTCTAGCGGTAGCAGTTTTTAATTTATAGCGTAAGCTTCTATTTTGAATGAATTTTTAAAGAAATATTTTAACCATGTTTTTAGCACGTGACTGGATAAAATAAAAGAATGCTGGAAGTTCGAATTAAAAAAAAATTACCATCCCAAAAAACTACAAAGAAATGCAACTTTTAGCACGTGACTGGATAAAATAAAAGAAATATAAAATGTGATATTTTCTAAAAAAATAAATGCACAGCAAAGGATTCTGTGATCGTTTGCAATATCTATATCATTAATTCAATAAATCTTCTTTATTTACGATAAACCTGATTGAATTTATGTGGCATTTTATGTGGCTTGAACCCAATTATGCATTGATGAATTATGAGTTTTAGATTTCTTCATACTTTGCTCTGTGAGCCCTATTTTACAAAATATTTTTATTAATATTTTAAATAAAAGTTGCTACATCAATCAATCTTTTAAATCAATAATTAAAACTTACTGATTTATAAAATTAAAGAATATTATTAGGAAAACGCGTTCTGTTAGAATTTTCCGTCCATCATCTTAACGAAAATATTAATTTCAGGCCAAACAATGCCAGAAATTATTTCAAGGCTAATGAATATGTGATTTAATTGAAAATTTTAGAATGCATTACTCATGGCGAACCAGCTGGTCACCAAAGGCGGCTAGTCACTAATATATTAAGTTCAAATTGGATAAATTATTGTAGGAGAAAAAAAAAGAATGAAAATTCTTAGAGTAAAAAAAAATAACCAATCTGTCTTAAAATACGGTTATATACTCCTTAAAAGATATGTAAAATACCCCACATTCTTATGAATAATATTGGATTGAATAAAATAAAATAGCCTATCTTAAATCAATATAAAGCAAGACTAGATTGATTTATACTTATATGAATTAATGCTGACTTGGTGAACAGAAGCTAACCTTTGCTTAATTACACATTAAAGAAAGTAAAATCCATGCTGAATTCAAAACAGTAAAGCCTGACATTTGACTTTCCTATGAAACTAAAAGATAAGCAACACAAGTAAAATTATTACAACTTTATACCATAACATGTATGTCTTCCGAAATGCATGAATTATTCATTAAAATTCTAAAAAATGCTTAGCAATCTAATATACAATTTAATACTTCAGCAGTCGGAAGAAAATCTGGAAAAACAATCTTCGCCCAAACAGATGTATTGCTTTTATGTTCTGTCAGAAAATACGAAAGAAATGAAAGTAAACGAGTCAACATGAGTGATCCGCCAAAGCTCTTCAACTGTCTGAAATTCAGTCGAGAATTGAATATACGAGAGACTAACAGAAGAGGAGAACTTGCAATGCATCTTCTTAAGTATCGTCCATAAATGCCACAGCCATAATCCGCCTTCAAAAGGAGGTAAATGCAAAGAGATTACATTACTTTAAAATATTCTATTTCATGAGAGGTCCTTCTGCAAAGACTGATACGGCTGGGGATGCTCGGAAACTTAAATGGGAGTTTGTAGAATAGATATTTTCCTTCATGGCTCTATCAACTTGGCGAGTTGCTCTAGATATGTGAAGGTAGCCTGTTTTAAAATGACTCGCCAATTCAATGGTAGGTCTTTGTCTACTTGTAAAATATCTCACTGTGTAGTATTGTGTAGTATTTTCGTGCGATAAATTGAAACAGAATGTTAAAAATCTTCTTTGTAAATTGCAATATAAAAGCAAAGATAATCTGGAAAATTATTGATTAAATTTTAGTCTTTTTTAAATATAGAATAAAAATTGTTTCTTGTCTAAAATGATAAATAAAAAGGCATATCTGGAAACTCGACCTTCGCTCAGCAGTTTATTTTGTGTGTATTTGTGAATGGAATTGTGTTTTTTGGAGACAATATTTAGATACTAATCTGATGTGACCAACTGATTACATAAGAATATTTTCAATATTATCTACATACGAACTGGCCATATAAATAAAAATAATCATGAATGCACTTAGTTTAGCATGCCATTCAAAGCAATCTACTTTGTAACAGCATGCATTTAACAATAGATCTATCAGTATGCATAGAGCAATGGATTGTATTTTTGAACTTGTACTCAGCTTTACCTTGTGATATCGGGACCGAGATGGCTCTATCTGATATTGCCAGTGTGAGTACAGATAGAAAAAAGGCTCTGTTAGTAATAATTATATGTTTTCTTGTGTAGAATATCATTTTTAGGAAAGGCACCCATACATATATAAACTTAGAACCAAAAAAATATTAAATATAAATACATAAATAAAAAGTAGGACAAAAAGCGCAACTCGTCCCCTGGACTCTCAACACGTGCATGATTCCTAATGTGCTGACTGTTATACTGCGAAGTTGGATATACTTATTCTAATTGTTAGTAATTAAAACGGATTATTTTTTGTGTGGATAAAATCGAGTCTTCTTAGGAAAGGCATCTGAACTAAGCACTGCAGATAAACCTGGACAAACAATTATTAATATATCTTTATTAAAAATAAATTAACAGAAAATATTAACTACTAATAAGAGTAGACTTTTATTAATGCATAAATTTAATTCTTTTCGAATTGGCTCCTTTTTGTAGCGATGCAGAGGCGCCAACGCTGTTTGAAATTTTCACCGATGGACTGCATGCCTTTTACCTTTATTCAATTTCTTTCCCTATGAAGAGATTGCCTTTAGAAAGTCCAAACATTTGTGTGGTTTAATACGTGTCCTACACACTAAAACTGACAATACACTGTAATCTGCTCATGTACATTGTACAAGGAACGGGGCGGGGGGGGGGTCCTTTCAGATGATACAATGTCCAGAAAGAAAACCTCATACTCCTTTTTTTTTCTAATTGGTGTGGAGTCTTGTGGGAACGTCTACTTTAAATTACCGAAGTGCTTCCAGGCCAGCATAAGTACAAAAGCTTCTAGAATATTTCGCTGGTACACTTTCAGATTCGTTTTAACCTTCTCTTCTCCAAAAATAGAGATAGTTTGCTGTTTGCTCAAATACAACCCCAGATAATCCTTGACATTGGATTTGGAAATATTTAGTAATTGCCGACGTGCTTGGAGCTTCTACAAGCCTAATTTAATCATTCTGGCAGTTATTATCTTGTTGGAAGGCAAAGAGTTTCTCATTAATGAAAAGGAATCTTTTACAGAGCTAACTTGCAATCCGTCCCAAAACTTTTCGACACCTTTGGAGGCGAACGCATTTGTTTTCTTCAGTGAGACCCTGAACTTTTCAGAACTTGTAAATCTTCAGTTCAATGTTTAGCTTTACCATTAACAGTTCTTATAGACCTCTTATTTTCATTTCACCAACAATTTTTTTCACGGGAATCCTCGGATTTCGTTATACTCGTATTTTAAAGGACTTAAGTTTATTGAAAGTGTTCTCCATACGCTTTCGTCCACTTCCTGGACACTTCCATCACTGCCAAGCTCTTTGAAACGACATATTGCACCAGCTCTCTTTGACAGACATTTAAGCAAACGAACGATTTCATGTAGTCGTTTTCCTTGCTTAAATAATTCTAAAGTAACAGAATTGTAACTAATAGATACATTATAACTTAAACTTGTAAAATAAGTAAGTGATACATTATAAAACATTTTATACTTGATGCAAAAGATAAAATGTATGTATGTAATGCATACAAATTTTGAAAAAAATTGTTAATTTCTATTCAATAATACAATAGTTGACTGAGTGTTTTTACGGTACTCTTTATAGTTAGACTTAAAAAGAAAAAAGAAAACTTACCTGAATATAATATATGATCCGTTTGAGCCGTTTCCGAGATGCACGAAATAAATAAATTTATATATAGGCAAGAAAGGCTCATTTAAAGCTGTTTTCGTTATTACAAAGCCATTCCAAGTTTTAGTCCAAAATAAAATGTCTAATAATACAAAAAATTAATTTTTAATCCAGAGAAAATATTCATTACGTGGATATATAATTATTTCCCATTTCAGTAACAGTTTTGGAATAACAAATATCCAAAATTTGAAAGTAGATAAGAATGAATAATCACAATGAAACTATTTTTATTTTGATTATCCACACAGATGTAACTTTTGCAAAGCGTAAGGATGTCAAGAAAAAGATATTGCTCTCAACAGCAAGAGAAGAAATGAAAGAAGGGAAGGAAGCATTTTGGTAGACATAAAGAGCTGATAAGAAACTTCCTTGCTTAAGTTCCCAACAAATCTAGAATAATTCTTTTCAAACAAGTAAAATGAAAGAAAAAAACAATGTTTTGTCAGTAAACTACTTTTCCTTTTAGTCCTCCAAGCAGAGGAAAAAACAATCCCTTTCAAGTAAGTGAAATTTATATTGGTTAAAGTGTGTTATTTTAGGACAAATCTTTTCAAGACAAATAATGAATAGAAAAGGGTGGAACAGATTTCCTTCAAAAACAATACTGAAACAAATACAAATTGCCTTTTCTAAATCTTGTAGAAGGTCGTGAAAGAAATGGATAGACATCAACTAAACTTAATTCATTGTTTTAAAAAAATTGAGTCTAAAGTCTTTCACAGCTTTCATTCTGAACGACGTTTTGCAAGACCATAAAAAGAATAACAATAACAAAATGATAAAAATAAAATATACGGCTGACATGAATTTAGACGGACAAATAACAAAAGTGAACTGAAAAAAAAGAGACTGCTTTGCTTTCAAAGTCTTTTGAAGTAATTAGAAGACACGAAAAGTTTGAGCGTAAGTAATTACCATAGAATGCTCCTTGAAAAGAAGGGGGGGGGGTGTTCAGTGGTGAGACTAATCCCAAAATAAATGCGCTTAAAAGGTTCTCCTATGATGTTTAAATTTTCATTGTTAATTGGGAGAAGAATTCCTCGGTGGGGGACTAATCCGGTTTGTCTTTCAACTCATTGAAATTCAATCTCCGTGATTTTCTTTCGTTGATAAACACGTGAAGTGAAGTTTGACTTTCATGGGCGTTTATATTAATTTACTTTCCCCCTTTTCTAAGCGTGATTCTTTTGACTAATGCTTATTTAGAGAGAAAAATCAGCTGCGAATCTTTTTTTTACTATTTGGTGACATTAATTGTTTTTCATCTGATGCAGGACAAATGATATTCACTGATTAGAGTGAATTGAATTCGGCGGAGCAGATTGATTAAAATTTCAGCAAGGGTGGGTTTTTCTTGGCAGCATTCATATTAATTCTTATGTTCGGTATGTAACAAACCAGATAATGAAAATCGGATGATTACGATTCAATCGGTTTACTTCATTTCATAAATCAGTTAATAAAAGAATGCTCTATTTTTTGACACATTCAACTATATATAAAATTTATTTTTTGAATAAATTTTTCTATTCCATTTGCTAAACTTGGTAAGAAGTATATCTTACAATTGTTTTTAAGAATAAATTAAGATTTAATGAGGTCTTTAAAGGGAGATATATCCAATAATTGACTTCATCTTCATGTCTTGAAAGATAATAGGTTATCTCTAAAAAAATTAAGCGTTTCTGAACACATATTTAAGACGTCTGAAATTATCTTTGATATCATACAAAGATATGTATGCAAATATTACATTATTTTTTGTGTTTTCCAGTTTTTCTTTAAATGATGTTGTCTGCTTTATGCTGATGAAAATAATTGAAAATTCAAAATAATTGAAACAAAATTAATAAATACTTTAATTCCCAAAATTCACTTTTCTTTAAAGATTATTGCATTCATAGAAGCAGAGGTAAGCACCAAAAGTTACATTACTGAAAGTTTTGGTCTTAAAATTAATTTAAGATAAATTAATTGCAAATAGAAGTACAATAAAGAGTATATTTCAGTTATTTCTATCCAAATCATTTGATTTCTTTTTTGATTATTGATTTATTATATCAGGATCCTTCAGCTTTGAATTAGAGTGCATCAATTTTTTACACATCAAAATAAAAAAACACATATATGGCCTTAACTTGTTAAAACAATCTATTAAACAAATAAACACTAGTTCTTCGTTAAAAAAACAGTTGAGTTATTGCAATTAAGGAAAAAACGGCTTTCTTTATAGGTGAGAAACTAAGAACCAAATTGATTATGTAAAAAAGAAATATGTAAGCAATATTCCAAAAAATTAAATTCATTTGTTTAAAATTTGATATATGATTTTTGGTTTAGCCGCTATTTAATTGGGAATTATTTGAATTTATTATATTCATTGGACGATAGTAATGTTAATTATATGTTACTAATTGAATCAAATTACTTTGTTTTAGTCATTTATGCAGCCATAAAACTAAGAAATGTGTATGATTATATAGTTATATGTGATTGCTCCCTGTAAAATAAAAATAAAAATAAATCTTTTTTAGGAAATATGGTTTGAAATTAAATTTCTTTTATAACACTAAAATATATTAGTCTTATAATATATTAATTTTATAAAGAAAATAAATTAAATCAAAATTAATATTATTTTAATTTTATAACAGAAATATTATTTCAAATAGAATTTTGAAATAGTATTTATTATATGATACTACTCACATGCACAAGATATTTATCAACACTACTCCCAAACTACTATCAGAACTCATTCAGAATATTAACATTCCTTTTCAATAAATAAATCCTCTATATTCACCGCTGTGTATCTAATACTTATTAGGTACTGATATTGATTTTGCGTAAACTACTTAAAAATTTGTGAAAACGCATTATCAATCATATATTAATTATTAGAAAGATAACGCTTTATAATGTCTGAATAAAGATAAAGAAGTTCTTTTTTAGTGATGCGCACCAAGATCTTTGATCCTTTGACATCTATTATAATCAAAGTTATTGATTAGTCACCAAATCTGAAAGTAGCTCCCCCAAATGGATGTCAAAGTGCAATATAAAGAAAAGAAAGAAATTGATTATGTATTGTATGTGAATAATGGTTTAACTTTAATGAAAGTCTAACGAATTACCATCACTAAAAGCATATGCCGGTAGCATGCTAGAGCAGCGCTATGTATATCTTAAAAATACTAAAGAACCTCTTTTTGAACAATTGTCTACTGCATAATACTTTCGTTGCATGAAGTTCTTTGTAATAGGGATTGTAAGCAGGCGTTTGAGATAATGAAAAGAAAATAATCTTATTCAACTAGCATATAGAAGTTTAGTATTTCATATATTTGCTGCCATTAGTCGTTTAAAAACATTACTGAGAAATTATGTTTTGGATAATTTTAAATAAAGTGAGGATTCAATTTTCGAAATAGAACTGAAACATTCAAATATTATTTTCATTTTAATGAGTCAGTATTTTTTAAATGTTATCATATTATTATTGCAAGTAAATTTTAGTTCATTATTATATATTTATTTTATAGTTTATATGATTTTAAAGAAAGATTATATATTTATATGGTTTTATGAAAGAAATTTTATATGGTTTAATAAAAGGTGATTTTATATTTTTTAAAAAAGCTCATAAATGGAAGTCTGTTAAGTTATTATGTCTTAGGTAAACATAACAAATTCGTAATTGTATGCAAGTGATAGGAATATAGAAAAAAGTTTTATTTTAAAATTGAATTTTAATTAATTTTTATAAATTTTAATTTTATTTTTTGTTGAAGCTCCTTTATATTTAAAAATCTTTCTAAATTAATTCAAGGTGTCCTGGCGTTTGGGTAGCTCGTCTTCCCCGTTATCTAGGATCCCGGTTTCGGGCATGATTGTTCTTAACACAGTGTTCTATCTGTGAGGTGTGTGAAAGAGCCCTCCCCCCCTCTCTTGTAAAAAGAGATTGTGCAAATGAGTGTGTGCCATCTTCATATGAGTTAGCAGTCGGACTTCTGCCCTCTGGCACCCAGCAGTTTCAACCATCAAAAGCTACTGCACACTCTTTCCTCGATCTGTTCCACTTCGTTTTATTTGGTGTTTAATCCAATGGATTAGATTGAAAAACTAATTAAATTTAAATAATGCCAAATAGTTTCCTTT
The DNA here is from genome assembly GCA_026543055.1 of Argiope trifasciata. Lineage (NCBI taxonomy): Eukaryota > Metazoa > Arthropoda > Arachnida > Araneae > Araneidae > Argiope > Argiope trifasciata. Next base: position 3,140,894 of record JAPMOQ010048382.1, read on the forward strand.
ATTAAATAATTATTGACATTTAAACATAATTTCAAAATGGCAATAATAAAATATATTTAAATTTGTATTGCATAATTGATTACATTATTTATTTCAAAACTTTCAAATAATAATTACAATAATTACATAGCGGCATATTATATTTGAAATCAATAAACACATATTTTTAAATAAGTCTTTCAATTCTACTTTTCAAGTTAGTTCGGCTAAAAGAAAGTTGAAATATTAAGCTTTAAAACAATCTTCCAAAAACATTACAACTAAATTTAGATAAAATAAAACTATTTTCAATAGCCATTGTTAATAAGCAATTTTCTGACATTTTAAAAGCAAAGTAACTTTTTAGAGCTTCGAAGATAAACTTTAAGTCCTGAGTAATGTGGAATTCTATATCGCAGTACAGAGTATGTGTCTTATATACAGAGAAATGTATTTATCAGATTTGAGGCTTTGTTTGTTTAACTTGTAAGGACAGCAAAAGATGTCAGGAACAATAAACTGTAATATCTTAGTACGAAGTCTTGACAAACTGCGGGCAATTATTTCTTGTTTATTGCTTTGAGATTGACAGGTTTGTGGAGAGTCATATGTTGTGTTGACAGGTATATAGCAAAACAAAATAACAACTTTTGACATGGAATGAAACAGTCTTTGTTCATCGGAAGTTTCAACAAAGATGGAAGGTTTGGATTTTTTAAATTGTCATTTATTAAAAACCATATTTCATGCACCATATACACATTATTCTTATCTATTGTATTATCAAGGATAATAATTATATTATGCATATAAAAGGTCTATCTTAATATAATCTAGATTAACAAATATGTAAGAAAAATAATATACATCATATTACATCCCATTAAATAATTTTTGTTTTGTTTTGATAATCGAATCTTGATTATTATGTCTCAGAAAGGGTAAAATATGTTTCGGAGTCATTCACTAAATTTATCAATATTGAAAATTTGGTGCTGTGAGCTATCTTTAATGAAACTACGGTTGGCAGCTGAGACGCCTGGATATTCCAGCAAACGTTCTTTCTCTTTTCCTTAAATATTAACTGATTGAATATATAGAATGCGCTTTATCCAATAAAGATACTCTGCCAAAGGTCACAAAAGATAATTACACATACATTTTTGAAGGTCAAAAGTTAGGTGTGATATTCTTTTTTTATATAATTCCATAATGAACACAGATTAACATTGCAGTTTATAAATGGATAAAGAAATTTTCACATATTCGAAAGAGAAACTGGAGTGTTCCCGTAATATGAGGTACCTGATGTGGAATCATCTTAAGAATAAGAGGTGGTCACGCATCAAAACGTATCCATTTGGCTCCCGACTTTAAAAAATCACGTTGAAAGTGCTTAGATAGTAAAAGTATTATAAAAAATCATGTTAAAAGTGCTTGGATAATAAAAGTATTTTAAAAAATTATGTTCAAAGTGCTTTGATAGTAAAAATATAATAATAAATCATGTTGAAAATGTTTGGATAATAAAAGTATTAAATTCAAATACAGTTTAAAAGTGAACATTCTATATCTTTACAAACTGATTTAACTTTCAAAATTTTGCTAATTGTTATCAATTTTTTAAACAACTATTCAAAATGTATTTAAATTTTTAATACAGTTTACAAATTCAAAGTTATTTCCACTAAATATTTTTATATTTTTGAAAATAACAAAACATACATTATATTATTTTATGCGATATATATTGAGCTAATACGGGCGAATCATTGCACGAAACATCGAGAAAAAATTCTTGAATTTCATTTCACAAAAACTTATTAATTACAATTTATTAATTTTATAATAAAATATATAAACACAATTCAAATATATGAAGTATTAAAAATATTTCATTTAAGAAAAACAATAGTCAAATTTAATTTAAAATTTGAAATTCAAGTTAAAAAAATATAAGAAATAAATTTTTTATAGAATTTCTAAAAAAGCAAAACGATATAGCAACAATAGGATGAAGGAATAGATTTAAAATTTCAAATATGATATTATTTAGATTCTCTGTTCAAAAACTAACTTTTGTACAAAATGCTTTCGTGTTAAAAACATATAAATTTTTAATGCAAGAGATGTTCCAATTAAAAGGTACGAAAGGACACTGCTGGTATAAAAGAAGACTTTATTTAAAGTAATCATCATAGGCCTGAACACAACTACCCCATTGATTTACGAGCCTAAGGATTCCTTATTTCCAGTACTCCCTTGAACTTGACAAGACTCTCCTGAGAGAACTCCTGTGACCTCCATGTTGAAGCACTTTCCCTTCAGATGTTTCTCCAAAGGAAAAAATACAAGAAAATCTCAGGGTGACATGCCTGAGCTGTAGGGCAGCAGGTCGAGCTTTTTTTTTTCCAGTAGCAGTTTTCTTAGTTTCTCAAAGAACACATTGTAGTTATTGGTTCTGAAAAAAACTATAATGGATATGCTTCAACTTGGATGGATAACTTGAGGACGTTGTAAAGATTACGTCTAGACACGGGCACATGGGTTCTGGGAACAAGGAATCTTTCGGCTTGTTAATCAATGACATTGTTGTGCTAAGGCCTTTGGTGTTTAGTTTAAATAAAGTCTTCATTTATACCCACAGTATCATTGCGTACTTTTTCATTTGAACACTCTTTGTACTATTGTAAAGAAATATTAATTACGCATGCACATTTTTAACAATCTCTATATAATACTTAAGGACAAGCTTTGAAAGAATTAATAAAGGAAAGTAGAAAAAGCAACATTTTTAGATTAGTGTTTGTTAATTGACATTTACTTTGATTAATTTACAAACAAGTGCATTTCGTAGTCAGAGAACTGTTTACGTTTTCACTACAAAACTGCTTGGTGAAAACTTAAGTAAACCTTCGCTTTAATATTAGATACTAGAATATAATTACCTTCAAATAATTTTCCTTATAAATAACTTCAAGGTATCTATTATAATTTTTGCAGTTTCTGATGTGATTAAAACGTTAGTGATAAATTTGTACCAAAATATTATAAAAAAACCGTAACGGGAAAACTTCGACAAAAAAGGTAAAGATTAATTTGAGGGTAATAAAGAAATTTCTGAAACTTAAAATTACTAAGCATTTTATTTCCAAATAATGAATAATTTAATCAGCGATTATTTTTTCATTTTTAATGTTTTTCCGAATCTTAATGTTTAACCGAAGAGAGAGATGTTTTGAATAGACATTTTAAGAAGAAAAAACATTCAAATGAATTTGTACAAATATTTAATTTTTGAAATTAGATTCCCAGTCGTCTAATAGAATTTCCTGAATTAGATATTGCTTTGGAGTTGTAAATTTTTTAATAAATGCAAATTTTTTAAAAATTATTTTTTTGTAAAATGAAAAGAAATAATGAAGTGTGCCTATGATTTCTAATTTTTTAAATCCTTTCTGTTTTTATTTTATTCTTTATTTTCTGTTTTTCCTACTGTAAAAAGCTGTTAGACTCCAAAGTATTTGGAGTGTAACAGATTTAGTTACTCTTTTGATATTATTTAATGCTAAGATATTCAGAACTGTTTGGACAAAATGAGATTGGACAAAAATTTATTTTCTTAGCGGTTAAAGGTTAAATCTAATCAATGTAGGCGCATCCTGAATTTACTATAGATTTGAAGAAAGCACTGTCATCTCATGCATTGTTCAGAAGCACCACATTTTAGCAATAATTTTTAAATAGCTTATTACAAAATATATATTGAAATATTTACATGTTTTAGTTATATAATTTAAATAATTCGAAAGACAAAAAATCCAATCTCTCAGTCCTAATCATTGATCCGATGTCGTCTAGATATATGAAAGCTTCACTGCTCTTACTCCTCGTGTAAATGAATTTTTATCAGTTGCAAATTTTAAATGGAATTTACCATTGCCTTTTCTCTTCAAAGTATGCTCGGAGAAAGTCAAGCACTGCTAAAAGTGGAACGTATCCTGTGAGTATAAGAAAAAACTTTCTAAATCTTTATCTAGTTTTTTATTCCGGATGATGGACTCTAACTTAGACTGAGACAATGTATAATCTTTATTGATTATGTTTATTTATTTACCTGTTTATTTTATTTTTCTTATTCATTTATTGAACTTTCTCTCTTTCTTTAATTTTTATCTTTTAATTTTTTTTTCTTACTTTTATTTTTCTCTCTTCGAAGTTAAACTGCCTATTTTTGTTAAATTTTATTATTTACTAATTATGTTTCAATTATACTTTTCCTGTAGAATATTATATAGGCTCTTCTGCTTGAACCATGTAAACCTCCTTCACTTTTTCTATTTACGGTAGCATCTTTATTTTATTTCAATGTTTTTTTTTTTTCATTTACTCTGCCTTTAGCTTCTATTGCATCTACTATACATGGATATGAAAGTTAATTTTGGTTAGAAAGCCTTTTGATATATTTAAATTTTAAAAAAAATATTAATTATGAGTTCTTTACCGGTGTAACATCACTTTCGGCGTATACCTAATCATCATCTGAACACATCAGGATATGAAAACTCTGAATAGCGAGGGTTTTTTTATAGTTATTTGAGTCCTATTATTTATTTTGATTTTAATTATGAGCTTTTAACTAGTGTAATGCTAATTTCGGCACACGCTTAATCATAATCAGAAACGGCTTTATAAAAGTATATGTCTTTCTCTAACAGTTTATAAAAGATCTGTTAGTCTACTGGTTGAGTGAATACCTATTTAAATGATATGCTCTTCAATACTGTATTTTTTATATTATGGCAAATTGTTTTCGAATTGTTGGTTGTTTGATTTCAATGACAAATAAAATATGAAATTACTTCTATTTAACAAAATTAAATTTCACGATCATTTTAGTGCACTACAAGTGATTCAGATAGATTTCTGCCTCAAATTGGGACCATGAAACTAAAATTCTATTCCATCGTAAATATCAGATTTTCTTTTCTTTTTTACTTCCGATTCTTATTAAGCATTCCGAAGCGATTCCTTCTGCTTCTACTGGTCTAATGAAAGTTTAAACACGACCATTTTGAGTTGTTCGAACTCGGAATTCTGCTCCTCAAGATTCATTGGAACGCAAGCATTCTTTAACTGCAATCATCCTTCAAATAATGGAATTTCCTTTTGTAAAGAATAGAGAAGGATGGCAATCAGTTGTCTTCAATCGGAGAAAAGTTGTAATTGGAATAAAACTAACTACCTATAGTATATAAAGAAGAAAAATTACAAAAATTCTATGGTATTAGATAAATTTTAGAATATAAATGACTTCATATTATAATACTTTTAAAGTTATTTGAAAAATAACGAAAACTCTAGGCAGGTAAAACTAATTGTATTATTTAATAATGATGACCTTTAGTTTCCTTTTAAATAAGTCTAAACAGTATACTCAGAGTTGCTTGGCAAGTTTTATTAACATTAATATATTTTTAAATAAAAATTCCTTTTGTATAAAATTTAATAAAAAAAATCATGTTGGAATCTTCCAAATTTAGCTATGTATAGAATATTAGGAGAAACAAATATTAAAAAAAATCATCGATAGTTACTGTTTTGCATAAATCATTATTTATTATTTTAGTATTGCAAATTGCAGTCGATGTTGAATTAAAAAAAGCCTATATACGTTTTAGCTATTTACATTTATTTTCAAGTATGTTTAATGCTTTTTTAAATTGAGAAACGTAAAGTCAAAAATTGTGTTAAAATGAAATATTGATTTGATAAACAAATAATAGAACCAATTCAAAATTTTAAAAAGGAAAATTTTAGATAATTTCTAATTAACTAAATAGTTTATTAAATTTTTGTTTTTCTAAAAATAAGAATTCTTTCTTTTTGTTTTATATTAATTTTTTTTAATAATTTACATTATATTTTATGTAATAAGACCATTTTTATATAAAACGTTAATTTATGTTTTTATATAATAAGTTGTATTTTGATATAATAAATTTGTTTTATATTTTTATATATTATTTGTGCAAAATTTTGTAGGATTTGACCCAGTATGTTTTTAAAAAAATTGCAAAACAAACATAAAAAACTATTTTTTTGCATAGATGCAGCGCCTTTTATTTGTATTAAAATTAAAATTAAATGAAACCTTAAACTTCGTAAAGCGTTTTGATATTGCTTTTTGTCTTTTGTTAATAGTGACATTTAGTTGCATAAATATAAAGATAACATGAAATGCGGAATTCTTTGACATACTATTGCATAGTTTCTCTTTTTTAGTTGTATTTAAGCAACATTTTAAAACAATATTGCATTTCTAAATAGAGAGAAGTCTGATTTTTTAGGGTTAATTTTTGAAGGAATATACTATTATTGAACTCGGAATATAAAATTTCAAAAAATGTAAAAATATTCGGTATAGGTTTTACAAGGAACAAATTGTAATCATAAAATAATTTTAATTTGGAAAGATTTAAAACTTGAATAAATAAATCATGGATGGATTCTATATTATAATTCTTATTCATTACTCAAAATGGGTTCACTAAATTTCGGTTCATAATTATATTTATGAAATCATGTAAAGAAAATATAATGCATGAAGAGACTATTAATATTTTTAAAAATTAATTAAGCTATAAATGACCATGAATAAATCTATACTAATATGGAAGTACAAAGCAAATGTTTTAATTATACTTTATTTTTAGGGGAAATCTAGTTAATAACATAAATTAGTAACACTTAATTTGCATTTTTATAGTCATATAATTAATCAAAATGTCAGTCATATATTTTTTTATGTGTAGCATGGAAGGATCCAAAAATTTATATATGATTTATGCGTATTAAAAATTATATGATTTTTTAGTTCGAAATTTTGATTTCTGATTTACCAAGTTTTTATTTAATTTTTATGAAATGAATATTATTTAATTTAATTAATGGATAAAATTTAAAATAATGTATGGAGAGTATCCACCTGTTCCTTACTATGAAGGTATTTCAAAATAGAAATATTTACTTCTTTCAGTGCAAGAAAGTTCTTGTCCTGGTTTTTATACATTTACCGAATATAAAAGTCAGAGACATTCATCAAGAGATTATTTAGACTGATGCAAGTTTAGATTGCGTGCTGCCAGAAAAAAAAATCAGACGAAAAAGTTTATTTAAATTTATTCAAAAGTTTATTTTAGCTTGTGATGCTTTACTTCTTAGCGTGAAAACACAATGTCTGAATTTTTAATCATAAGACAGCATTCATAATTTCTCACAAAGCATTCATATTTTCTGAAGTTTAATAAATAAAAATGACATGCACAACAACGCATATGGGATTTTCGTGTGAGAATAGTTCCCTTTTTCCTTAAAAAAGTATGCAATGGAGTGTAGAATAAAGATATCTCTTTTGAGAAATATAAGTTGATACCAAAGGCTCTTTTCTTCATTTTCCCCCTTTCGTTGTAAAATAATAGCTACCAATCTTACATCTATTAAATAAAGAGCTAAACGGGTTAATTGCAATTGAGCATTTTGAATTTGAGAATCATTTTTTAGCTTAATTTGAGCTTAAAGAGTATCATTTTTTTAGCTTAATTTGAGCTTAAATTTGAGTATCATTT